>JAQQTO010000048.1:26670000-26915000 GCA_029884595.1 Ormosia semicastrata | reverse complement strand
GGATGCCTCACCCTCTTTACAAAGTAATATAGATTGATTGAATAAAGCTCTCACTAGAGTAGATAATTACAAATTGAAGCTCTAATATGCTCTCAAAGATTAACCCACGTTTTTCATAAAAACAGAGCAAGAATGGATTTGAGGATTGAATCACGTTTTGAAGTATTGGTAATCAGTTTTTGGTTCAAGGTCAACCTTTAATGAAGACCCAACATTGGGGTATTTACAAGTTTTGCAATAAATGGAGCCGTTGGAGGGTTTTAGCTAAGCATTAAGGGCCCGTTTGGTACGAAGGATAGGATAAGACTTGATAGTATTAAGTATGATAGTATAAGACCTGATAGTATAAGACCTGATAGTATAAGACCTAATACATAATGGTTGAAAATATCAAAGTGTTTAAAATTATAATGAAAAAGTCTTTATAACACCTTATACATCAAAACTCAATCAGGCCTAATCCCACCTCTCAAGGCTTGATTAAATTATCCATCATTTTAATGTATAAGAGGGGTTTAATGGATAAGCTTATACAATACAGTATTTACACCAAACAACTGATAAAGTCATAATGTATTGTATTAGCTTATCCTATCAGGCCTAATACAGCATGCCAAACAGGCCCTAATACATTTAATATAGTCGTTGAACGTTGTCAGGATGCATGTAATCGATTACACAACAAATGTAATCGATTACATTGTTGTTCTAACGTGTTCTTGGCTTTCTGGGCTCTGTGTAATCGATTACATTATTGGTGTAATCGATTACATGGCTTCTGACTTGCTTGTAGTCGATTACAATATCCATGTAATCGATTACATGACTTCTGTCTTGCTGTGTAATCGATTACAATATCCATGTAATCGATTACATGACTCTTTGAACGTGTTCTTGCCTTTCTGGGCTTATTGTAATCTATTACATTACTGGTGTAATTGATTACATGGCCTCTGACTTGCTTGTAATCGATTACATTGCTCATGTAATCGATTACAAGGCCTCTGTTTGCTGTATAATTGATTACAAACATCATGTAATCGATTACATTGGCCTTTGAACACATTTTTCAAGTCCAATAAAGCTTGTAAGTCATTTCTAACACCTCAAGACATTTGATTAAACATAAATCCTTTTATGAGTATTAGATTTAAGATTGAAACTCAAGTTTCTTAAAAAACATGTTTAGCTTTGAATTTTCCCACTTATTTTGAAATGATATATTGAAAAACCATTTGAGAAATCTTGAGAGCATTTAACATTAATGTTCTAAGTCTTATAACTAAATAAACCTCTTGACTTCTTTCTTTGATCTTAGTCTTTTCTTTTGCACTTGATCTTCACTTTTGCCTTTGTTATAATCAAAAACCATTTGACATGCTTTAGAGACATAAGCATTCACATTCTCCCTCTTTTTGATGATGACAAACTGATCATAAGAAAAAGAAAGAGTTTTTGCATTTGTATATAACAGAGATTTAGGCGCAACGCTCTCCCGGAGTTTATGCATGATATTGAGTTAGATTTTTCATGTAAAAAGCTTAAGAGCTCAAAAGCTCAATAACTCCCCCGTACACATGCAACCTTAATTAGATTTCATTTTTCACTATACTCTCCCCCGTTGGCATTATGAAAAAGACATAAGCATTTTAAAAAAAATAGACAACATTTTAGCTATATTTCATGATTTCCCAAGTTTTGCCAAAACAAGAAATCTAAAGAGAATATTCAATCCAATCAATTTTCAAAAAGCCAAACATTCAGAGAATAGAATCAAAGCTAAGTCAAGTTCATATATCATTAAAAAACATGTACAATGGAACTTATCATAACCAGTATAGCCAATAACCAAAAACACCAAAAATGTATACCAATGTTATATAACTGAGTCAAAAAGAAAAAACAATGTAGTCATAAGCAAAAATCAATGAGGAACATCAGGGCAATGGGCCATGATCACTATCAGTAGCCTTGTTGTCACTTTCTGGATCCACAGCAATGTCTCCTAGATCAACGTTATCATCGCCAGGCTCAAGATCATCCTCAGAGTCTAGGAGCTCCTCATTACCAGCAGGGTCGCCAGATGATCCACCAAAGGATAGGGGAACAGGAGAGGCAGAGGATGTGGGAGGTGCAGCAGCAGCACTCGGAGGAATATGAGGTCCACCCAGGAGGGATCGAATAGAGGCAAGCTCCTGATCTGAGTAGTCCATCCTCAGCTTAAGGTGATCTATTTTCTGCTCAATGCGATCCATGCGTGTGTCTACAGTAGCGCTCAGGTTTTGCATTTCTTGGAGCAGGAGATCTAGTGTAGCTGGAGCAGGAGCAAGAGCAGGAGCAATAGCAGGAGCAGGGGCAGGATGCTGAGCCTCTTCATCATCATCACTATCCGGATCATGATGGATATGTCCAAAGGTGCCATGGGTAATGTAATGCCACCTATCATCCACTTTGTAGAGCTGGAGCTTCTTCAAGGTATGCAAGCCAATGGATTGTGGTCCTTTCGAGCTGGTGTCCTTGGACTCCTCAGCTAGGGAAATATGACAATGCTCTAGGATGGCTGTTACCAGTATAGCAAAGGGGAGAGCAGAGTTCTTCTTTTTCTTTACATCCAACATATGCTCTATAATGTAGTAACCCCAATTTATTGGTCGCCCAGTGGTCATTACCCAGAGGGACACCACATCATCCTTGAAAACTTGGGAGTAATTCCCTCCCCTGGGAATTAACCCTCTGACCAAAAGATAGTGGAGAACCCTGTTCTCCATAGTTAGGCCAGTGGCCATGATTCTCTTTTTGGGGTCATTGGGGGGGTAGTAACCAGTCCTAATCAGTGAAAGGAGAGCAGCCTTATGCTCAAACTCATGACCCTAGATATTGGCATTCCCACAGAAGTTTGCTCTATCAGGAGTGAGCTTCGTCAGCCTATACCACTCAGCCATAGTTATCCTGATTTGTTGTTTTCTCACCTCAGAAATTAAGCAATCATCTTCAACTTTCAGATTAGCATAAAAGACTCTCACTAGGTTTGGGTAGATAGCCTTCTCTATACTTAGGAAACCCAGCAATCCTAAGTTCTCAATGGTTCTAAAACTCTCCAGAGGTTCACTCTCACAGAAGGTGATGGGAAGATACCTGGGAGAGATAATCTTGCGTAGCTGAAAGTTCTTCTGAAACAACTTAGCTCTCTTCACTATGGAGAAGTGGCGAGTGAGGTCTAGGCCAAAGATGTTGCATGAAGCTCCACCAAAGGACCCTCCAATGGTAGCCCCTGTTCTTGGGTGCTTTGAACGATGAGAGGATTCAGCCATATGATGAGAAAGAGGAGAGTGGGATGAGTGGAAAGTGTTTGGGGATGAGTGAGGAAAGAGAGAGGGATGAGGTTAGGGCAGAGAAGTGGGAATGGTGTTCGTGAGAGGTGATGGAGAGATTTGGGTGAGGGATGTGATGGATTTAAGAGATGGGCTGTGTAGAGAGGAGTTTTTCGAGTTAGAAGGAGGTGAAATGAAGGAATTTGAGGGAGGTTTGAGTGAGAAAGGAGAGATTGGGAGGTTTGGGTTGCGTGGGAGCAGAGGAGGAAGACGAAGGAGTTGAAGAGTTTCTGAGAAATGAGCTCTGTGTGCGTCAAAAACCTTTTAAAAAACTATGTGTAATCGATTACATTGGGTTTGTAATCGATTACAAGCATTCTAGTTCATATGTAATCGATTACATTTTTGGTGTAATCGATTACTATGCTTCTGGGGAAGCTTGTAATCGATTGCATGGTTGATGTAATCGATTACCTAAGTTCTGAGTTAATTGTAATCGATTACAAAAGTTGTGTAATCGATTACATGCTTGACAGAACCTGTGTAATCGGTTACAAAGGCATTGTAATCAATTACCAGCATACTTTAACTCAGATTTTGCATTCCAATCGGCATAGAATCAATTTTAAACCATTCAAATCAGTTCCAGAGCATTTTAGATCAATTCAAATCATCATGCAAACATATATTCTAATCATATTATGATTCAAATCACATAATTGTTCAAAATTATTATTTTTACCAAGAATTACATCCATTTTTTGGTGAAATTTTGAGGTTGTTGAGTTGCTTGGGAGTCTTGGACATAAGGGAGCACCTGCAAAACAACTTAGGGGAAATCTCCGATGCTCAAGTCAGTATTGGATTCAAATATGATGAAAAATTCAGAGATTATGCAGCAATGTGACATGATTATGTAGAAAAGCACAAGTTATGCATTAGTTTTAGGATTATGCAGCAAATAGTTAATTTATGCATGATTGATCCAATATACCAAGTTCATTCCTTATATAGAAAAATGCTTCTTTTGCTAGGGGTTTAGTGAAAATGTCAGCTAGTTGCTTAGTGGTTTCTACAAATTCAAGCATACAATCACCCTTTTGAACATGGTCTCTAATGAAATGATGTCTTATTTCAATATGTTTAGTCCTAAAATGCAAAATGGGATTTTTGGACAAATTGATTGCACTAGCATTATCACATCTTATGATGATGTGATCATGCTCAAGACTATAGTCCAAGAGTTGTTGTTTCATCCAAAGGATTTGAGAACAACAACTCCCAGCTGCAACATATTCAGCTTCAACTGTAGACAATGCCACACTATTTTGTTTCTTGCTATGCCAAGAAACTAGTGAGCTTCCAAGCAAGTGGCATGTCCCACTAGTGCTCTTCCTATCCATTTTGCATCCAGCAAAATCAGAATCAGAATACCCAATAAGGTTACATGAGGCACCTTTAGGGTACCATAAACCCATTTGTGATGTGCCTATTAGATATTTCATTATTCTTTTAACAACACTTAGGTGTGATTCTTTAGGATTAGCTCGATATCTAGCACACATGCATACACTAAACATTATATCAGGCCTACTTACAGTGAGATAAAGGAGTGAGTTAATCATACCTCTATATTTTGTGATTTCTACTGATTTACCTCCTTCATCCTTGTCCAAATAGCAAGAGGTGCCCATAGGAGTAGCCATATGCTTGGCATTGTCCATTCCAAACTTCTTGAGTAGCTCCTTGCAATATTTTGATTGGCTTATGAAAGTTCTTTCTCTTGTTTGCTTGATTTGGAGACCAAGGAAGAAGTTGAGCTCACCCATCATGGACATTTCAAACTCACTTTGCATAATATTTAAAAATTCTTTACAAAGAGAGTTGTTAGTAACTCCAAATATAATGTCATCAACATAAATTTGAACTAGAAGTATGTCATGCATTTTATGTTTTATGAAAAGGATAGTGTCAACTTTGCCTCTAGAAAAACCTTTTTCTAAAAGGAACTTACTCAACCTTTCATACCAAGCTCTAGGAGCTTGTTTCAAGCCATACAAGGCCTTTTTCAGTTTAAAAACATGGTTAGGCATTTCAAAATCCTCAAAACTTGGAGGTTATTCTACATGCACCTCTTCTTGTATAAAACCATTTAAAAAGGCACTTTCGACATCCATTTGATAAAGTTTGAAATCCATGATGCAATCATATGCAAGTAATATTCTAATGGCCTCTAATCTAGCTACGGGAGCATAAGTTTCTTCATAGTCTATGCCTTCTTCTTGATTATATCCCTTAGCTACAAGCCTAGCTTTATTTCTTATTATTAAGCCCGTTTCATCAAGTTTGTTCCTAAAGACCCATTTGGTGCCAATTATAGGATGATCATTGGGCCTTGGAACTAATTCCCAAACTTGATTTCTCTCAAATTGGTTTAGTTCTTCTTGCATGGCCAAGATCCAATGCTTATCATTAATGGCCTTATTTATGTCTTTAGGTTCAACTTGAGAGACAAAGGCTAAGTGATTACATGCATCTCTAAGTGAGTTTCGAGTGATTACCCCTTTTGATACATCACCTATCACCTGTTACCAAGTGGCTTCAATACTTAAGAGGGGGGAATGAATTGAGTAGTTAAAAATAAGTTCACAAATCTTTCGCAAATCGTTTGACAATCAATTTTCGTTGA
The DNA here is from genome assembly GCA_029884595.1 of Ormosia semicastrata. Classification (NCBI taxonomy): domain Eukaryota; kingdom Viridiplantae; phylum Streptophyta; class Magnoliopsida; order Fabales; family Fabaceae; genus Ormosia; species Ormosia semicastrata. The sequence goes on along the minus strand of JAQQTO010000048.1, from coordinate 26,909,000 downwards.
AGCTATTGAATGATTAGAGATAATTGAATAGATGAGTTAAACACTTTTACTTATAAACGTAATAGCCAAGGAGACAATATCCAAATAAAATAATGAAACAGTGCACAAAGATAAGCAGAGGAGGGTTTAGAGAAACAAACACAAATCGTTTATCCTGGTTCAATCACCAATCCACTTGTGATCTACGTCCGGTCCCAAACAACACCTTGAGATTTTCCATGTCAGAAAAAATAAAATATTTTTTTCTCATGATTTTTCACCGTTTTACTATATCTTCAAGCTTCAATGGGTGCTTGAAAAACCACTACAACCTTGAGCACTCAACAATATGGGATACCTCACCCAAAAGCTTGAGCCTCTATTTTCCAAGGGATACCTCACCTTGAGGGATACCTCACCCTCACTAACCAGAATGTATAAGATTAAAATAGACGAAGCTCTCTCTAGAGCAAGTGTTTACAAATTGAAGCTCTAATATGCTCTCAAGGATTTTTCACGTTTTTAATCAGAAAACAGAGCAAGAAATGAATTTAAGGATTAATTCACGTTTTGAAGTATGATGATCAGTTTTTGATTCAAGGTCAACCTCAAATAAAGACCCAACTTTGGTATTTATAAGTTTCTCAATAAATGGAGCCGTTGGAGGTAGTTGGGCATGCATTTAATATAGCCGTTGGACGCTGTCAGAGTTCGTGTAATCAATTACATATCTCAGGTAATCGATTATATTGTTGTTCCAACGTTTTCTGAACTTTCTGGGCTCTGTGTAATCGATTACATTCTTGGTGTAATCGATTACATAACTTCGACTTTCATTTGTGTAATCGATTACAATATCTATGTAATCGATTACATAACTCGTCGAACGTGTTCTTTGAGTTTCGGGTTTTGTGTGTCGATTACATTGCCCATGTAATCGATTACATGACTTTTGACTTTATTTGTAATCGATTACAATATCCATGTAATCGATTACATGACTCGTCGAACGTGTTCTTTGCCTTTCCGGCTCAGCTGTAATCGATTACATATATTGTGTAATCGATTACATGGCCTCGACTTTCGTGTAATCGATTACATTACCAATGTAATCGATTACATGCCTTCTGTTTGATGTGTAATCGATTACAAACATTATGTAATCGATTACATTAGCCTTTGAACACATTTTTCAAGTCCAATAATGCTTGTAAGTTATTTCCAACACCTCAAGATACTTGTTTAAACATAAATCCTTTTAAGAGTGTTAGATTTAAAGTTGAAACTCAAGTTTTATTGAAAGCCATGTTTATCCTTGAAATTTCCCATTTATTTTGAAATTATATATTGAAAAACCATTTGAGAAATCTTGAGAGCATTTAACATTAATATCCTAAGTCTTATAACTAAATAAACCTTCTGTCTTCTTTCTTTGATCTTGATTTTTCCTTTTGTGCTTGATCTTTTCTTTTGCTTTTGTTATCATCAAAAACCTTTTGACATGCCTTAGAGACATAAGCATTCACATTCTCCCCCTTTTTGATGATGACAAACTGATCATAGGAAAAAGAAAGAGGTTTTGCATTTGTATATAATAGTCATTTAGGTACAATGCTGCCCCCGGAGTTTATGCATGATGTTGGGTTAGATTTTGCATATGAAAAGCTTAATAACTTAAAAGGTCAATAACTCCCCCGTACTCATGCAACCTTTATTTTGTCATGCAACCATTAATTACATTTCATTTCATTTTCATTTTTCCTCATTTTCTCCCCCGTTGGCATTATCAAAAAGACATAAGCATTTAAGAAAAATAGACAGCATGACAGCTATACTTCATGATTCCCAAATTTTTGCCATAATAGAAAAGCCACAAAGATTAATCAATCCAATCAATATTCCAAAAGCCAAACAGTCAAAGTGAAAACAAGTTCATGTATTAATAATCAGTCCAGCCAAACATTCATAACCAGTAGGCAATAATCAAAATATAACCATAAAGGTATACCAATTTTATATAATCAGAGTTAAAACAAAATAAGTACAAGGTGGTCATCAATACAAGAAAATATCAAGGCAATAGGCCATGATCACTATCGTGTCTTCGTGTCACAAAAGACTTCACCCTCGGATCCGCACGAGTCTCCTAGATCAATGTTATCATCGTTGGGCATAAGATCGTCGTCGAGTCCGAAGCTCCTCATCATCGCCAGAACTCCGGATGGACCAGCGAAGGATAGAGGAACCGGAGGGGCGAGGGATGTGGGAGGTGCGACAGACAGCAGGACACTCAGGAATAGGAGGTCCACTTAGGAGGGATCGAATGGAGCTAGGCTCCTGGTCTGAGTAGTCCATCCTCAGCTCAAGATGGTCAATCTTTTGCTCTATATGATCCATGCATGTGTTTATGTTGGAGCTCAGGTTGCGCATTTCTTGGAGCAGAAGATCAAGAGAAGCTGGAGCAGGAGCAGAGGCAGGGTACTGAGCCTCCTCATCATCACTATTTGGATCGTGATGGATATGACCAAATGTACCATGAGTAATGTAATGCCACCTATCTTCCATCTTATAGAGCTGAAGCTTCTTCAGAGTATGCAACCCAATTGATTGGGGTCCCTTCGAGCTGGTGTCCTTGGACTCTTCACCAATGGCGAAATGCGACAGTACTCGAGGATTGTGGTGACCAACATGCGAAGGGAGAGCGAGTTCTTCTTTTTCTTGACGTCCAAAGATATGCTCTAAAATGTAGTAACCCCGCTTTATTGGGTGCCCCGTGGTCATTGCCCATAATGCCACAACATCATCCTTGAGGACTTGGGAGTAATTCCTCTCCTCTGGGGAATCAATCCACGAACCAAGAGGTAGTGGAGAACCCTATTTTCCATAGTGAGGCCGGTGGCCATTATTCTGCGTTTAGGATCACTGGGGAAGTGGTAGCCAGTCCTAATCAAAGAGAGAAGAGCAGACCTTATGCTCAAACTCATGCCCCCAGACTTTGGCATTTCCACAGAACTGAGCTCCATCAGGAGTGAGCTTGGTAAGCCTATACCACTCTGCCATTGTTAACCTGATTTGTTACTTTTTCACTTCAAAAATTATGCAATTATCCTCAACCTTCAGGTTAGCATAAAAGACTCAGACAAGGTTAGGGTAGATGGCCTTCTCTATGCTCAGGAATCCTAGCAAGCTTAAGTTTTCTATTGTCCTAAAGCTCTCTAAAGGTTCACTCTCGCAGAAGGTGATGGGAAGATACCTGGGAGAGATGATTTTGCGAAGCTGGAAGTTCTTCCGGAACAACTCAGCTTTCTTCACAGTGGAGAAGTGCCTCGTGAGGTCCAGGCCAGATATATTACGTGAAGAGCCACCAGAGGACCCTCCAACAGCAGTCCCTGTTCTTGGGCGCTTCGAGCGATGAGAGGATTCAGCCATTGATGAGAAGGAGAAGCAAGGGATGAGTGATTAATGATTGGGGATGAGAGAGGGACGAGATTAGGGCGAGAAAAGGAGATGGGGTTCGTGAGAGAAGATGGGGAGATTTGGATGAGGGATGTGAGGGGATTTTGAACAATGGGCTATGTGGAGAGGGGTTTTCCGAGATTGAGAGAGGTGAAATGACGGGTTTTGATGGAGATTTGAGTGAGAAAGGAGAGTTTTTGAGATTTGAGGTGCGTGAGAGTAGAAGGAGAGAACGAAGAAGATGAACAGGTTTCAAACAGAAATGAGCTCTACGCGCGTCAGAAACCTTTTAAAAACCCTGTGTAATCGATTACATTGAGTGTGTAATCGATTACATGCATTCTCCCAGGATATATGTAATCGATTACATTTTTGATGTAATCGATTACATGCTTTCTGGAACCTTGTAATCGATTACATAGTTGACGTAATCGATTACCCGAGTTCTGAGTTGGTTGTAATCGATTACAAAGGGTGTGTAATCGATTACATGCATGTGAAACATGTGTAATCGATTACAAAGACATTGTAATCGATTACACAAGACTCTTTAACTCAGATTTTGCGTTCCAAACAAAGATATAATCAATTTTAATCCATCCAAATCAGTTTTAAAGCAACTTAAATCAATTCAAATCATCATTTAAACATATAATCAAATCATGTTATGATTCAATTCATATAATTGATTGAAGTTACCATTTTTACCAAGAGTTTCAATAAATTTGTTGAGGATATTAGTTGCTTGGGAGTCTTGGTCACAAGGGAGCACCTGCAAAACAACTTAGGGGAAATCTCCGACGCTCAAGTTAGTATTGGATTCAAATATAACGAAAGAATTCAGAGATTATGCAGCAATTTGGCGTGATTATGCAGAAAAATACAAGATTATGCAGCAGAAGTTAATTTATGCAGGAATGATCCAATATACCCAGTTCATTTCTAATGTAGAAAAATGTTTCTTTTGCTAGGGGTTTGGTGAAAATATCAGTTAGTTGCTTAGTTGTTTCAACAAATTCTAGTATGCAATCACCCCTTCGAACATGATCTCTAATGAAATGATGTCTTATTTAAATATGCTTAGTTCTAGAATGCAAAATGGGATTTTTTGACAAGTTAATTGCACTAGTATTATCATATTTTATGGGAATGTGATCAAGTTCAAGACTATAGTCCAAGAGTTGCTGTTTCATCCAAAGGACTTGAGCACAGCAACTCCCAACAAGCAACTATTCACTTTTCACTGTGGACAATGCCACATTATTTTGTTTCTTGCTGTGCCAAGAAACTAGTGAGCTTCCAAGCAAGTGGCATGTCCCACTAGTACTCTTTTTCGATCCATTTTGCATCCAAAGAAAATCGAATCTGAGTACCCAATAAGACTACATGAGGCTCCCTTAGGGTACCATAAACCCATTTGTGATGTGCCTATTAGATATTTCATTATTCTCTTAACAGCACTTAGGTGTGATTCCTTAGGATTAGCTTGATATCTAGCACACATGCATACACTAAACATTATATCGCCTACTTGCGGTGAGATAAAGGAGTGAGCCAATCATACCTCTATATTTTATAATTTCTATCGATTTACCTCATTCATCCTTGTCCAAATAGCAAGAGGTGCCCATAGGAGTAGCCATATGCTTGGCATTGTCCATTCCAAACTTTTTGAGCAGCTCCTTGCAATACTTGGATTGGCTTATAAATGTTCCTTCTCTTGTTTGCTTGATTTGTAGACCAAGGAAGAAGTTGAGCTCACCCATCATGGACATCTCAAACTCACTTTGCATAATATTTAAAAATTCTTTACAAAGAGAGTTGTTAGTAGCTCCAAATATAATGTCATCAACATAGATTTGAACTAGAAGAATGTCATGCATTTTGTGTTTTATGAAAAGAGTGGTGTCAACTTTACTTCTAGAAAAGCCTTTTTCTAAAAGAAATTTGCTCAACCTTTCATACCAAGCTCTAGGAGCTTGTTTCAAGCCATACAAGGCTTTTTTCAATTTAAAAACATGGTTGGGCATTTCAAAGTCCTCAAAACCAGGAGGTTGTTCTACATACACCTCTTCTTGTATAAAACCATTTAAAAAAGCACTTTTGACATCCATTTGATAGAGTTTGAAATCCATGATGCAAGCATATGCAAGTAGCATTCTAATGACCTCTAATCTAGCTACAGGAGCATAAGTTTCTTCATAGTCTATGCCTTCTTCTTGATTATATCCTTTAGCTACAAGCCTAGCTTTATTTCTTATTATTAGGCCCGTTTCATCGAGTTTGTTCCTAAAGACCCATTTGGTGCCAATTATTGGATGATCATTGGGCCTTGGAACTAATTCCCACACTTGATTTCTCTCAAATTGGTTTAGTTCTTCTTGCATGGCCAAGATCCAATGCTTATCATTAATGGCCTCATTTATGTCTTTAGGTTCAACTTGAGAGACAAAGGCTAGATGATTACATGCATCTCTAAGTGAGTTTCGAGTGATTACCCCTTTTGATACATCACCTATCACTTTGTCGAGAGGATGATATCTTGAAGTCCTCCATTCCTTGGGTAGATCTAAGATTTCTGAATCTTCTTGCCATGTATGATCAAGAGGTCTCTTTTCTTCCTTCTTGGGCTCTTTCTCTTGATTTTCCAAGTGCGTCTTTTCCAAGATTTCTGCAACATCATCAACAAGCTCCTTTCTCGACTCATTTGGGTTAGTTTCATCAAATGCAACATGTATAGACTCTTCTATGGTCATAGTTCGTTTATTATAGACTCTAAAGGCCTTGCTATGAATAGAATAACCAATGAATATTCCCTCATCAGATTTTGCATCAAACTTCCCCAAGTTATCTTTTCCATTATTCAACACAAAGCATTTACATCCAAAGACATGAAAATGTGACATATTAGGTTTCCTTCCTTTGTACAATTCATATGGGGTTTTCTTTAAAATTGGCCTTATTAGGGCTCTATTCATAACATAACAAGCGGTGTTAACCGCATCCGCCCAAAAGTACTTAGGAAGATTGGCCTCATTGAGTATAGTTCTTGCCATTTCTTCTAAAGATTGATTTTTCCTTTCTACAACACCATTTTGTTGTGGTGTTCTAGGGGCAGAAAAATTATGCTCAATGCCATGTTCATCACAAAAAGTTTCAAATTCATGATTTTCAAATTCACCACCATGATCACTTCTTATGGATGCAATACAAAAACCTTTTTTATTTTGGATAACTTTGGCAAGTTTTCTAAATGATTGAAAAGCATCATTTTTGTGGGCCAAGAATAATGTCCATGTAAATTTAAAAAAATCATCCACAATCACTAATGCATAGTAATTCCCACCAAAGCTCATAGTTCTAGAGGGTCCAAAAAGATCCATGTGCAAAAGTTGTAAAGGTCTAGAAGTTGAAACTATGTTTTTAGCTTTAAAAGAGACCTTTACTTGTTTTCCTTTTTGACATGCATCACAAAGTTTGTCTTTTTCAAATTTAAGCTTTGGAAGACCAATTACTAGTTCTTTAGAGACTAATTTGTTTAAGTGATCTATGTGAATGTGAGCAATTCTTCTATGCCATAACCATGAATCATTTTCTCTACTCATAAAGCATTTAGCATCATTTGAGGAAATATCATCAAGACTAATCATATATATGTTATTGACTCTATGACCAACAAACTTAACTTGCTTATCATCCTTTCCCTCAATTATGCAACAAGAGGAATCAAATATAACTCTATTGCCTTTATCACACAATTGACTAATACTAAGCAAATTATGTTTAAGTCTTTCGACAAGTAAAACATTATCAATAGATGATGAATGGATCTTACCAACTTTGCTAATTTCAAGAATCTTCCCTTTGTTGTTGTCACCATATGTGACATGACCATGTTTCTTGTGTGTAAGGGAGGAGAACTTAGAGCCATCACCGGTCATGTGCTTGGAGCAACCACTATCAAGATACCAACTTGAGCTCTTGGTCTTCAAGCACACCTACAACACACATTTAAGATTTAACTTTTGGTACCCAAATTGTTTTGGGTCCTTGTGTGTTAGAATTAGGTATGGTGCCTTTAGGGACCCAAACCCTTTTGATTCCAACTTTGGTGTTTATGTTCTTTCTAACATTGCAAGTGGATGCACTATGCCCTTTCCTACCATAATGAAAACATTTAACAAAGGGGCTACTTGAAGTTTTTGAGGAAACAAAGAAGTTCTTATAAGACTTTTGATGGTTGTTTGGATTAAATCCCAAACCAGCTTTTTGGAAGACACATTTTTGTCTCCCTAACAACACATTCAAGTTGTCTCTTCCAAAAGTGAATTTCGCAAGAGTGTTGTTCAAGTCTTCAATTTCTTTTTCAAAAGCTTTGCATGATAAACAAGGTAATGATATGGATGCATTATCATGTGAGGAACAAATCATGCATGATGAATTAGCATATATGAGTCCTAAAGTCTCATTTTCAATTTTAAGTTCATTTATCTCCTTGGTTAAAGTAGAAACTTTCTTTGTCAATAGGGAGATTGTTTTATTGGAAGACAAAATCATTTTTGTGAGCCTCAAAGATTCATCATGCAATTCTTGAAAGGCATCTTGCAATTCATCATAAGAAGGTGGAGGTTCTAGGCTAGAAGAGGTTACCTCGGTGTCGCTTTCTCCACTTTCTTCTCCTTGAGCCATGAGGCAAAGATCGGCTTCTTCATTTTCTGAATCGTCGGAAGAGCTTAAGTCATTGTCCTCCCAAGCTATATATTCTCTTCTTCCTTTCTTTTCCTTGGAGGGTCTTTTCTCAAACTTCTCCATCTTCTTGAGATATATAGGACACTCCATTTTCATGTGCCCCGGTTTTCCGCATTCGTAGCATTTTGGAGGAGTAGAGGATCCTTCTCCTTTGTGATATGCTTTCTTTTGAGGAAAGGGTGGTCTTCTTTGAAATCCCTTTTTCTTCAAGAATCTTCCAAATTTTCTCACAAGAAGACTAAGATTCTCCTCACTTAGCTCAATATTTTCACCATCTTCTTCACCATCTTCATCATCATCTTCAAGTATGGAAGAGGTGGCCTTGAGTGCAATTCCCTTCTTCTTTTTGTCATGTTCTTCATTTTGATTGAGCCTATTTAGTTCCAGCTCATGCTCTTGAAGTTTTCCGAATAGGGTGGCTAGAGACATGGTTGATAAATCTCTTGATTCCGCAATCGCCGTTACCTTGGGTTGCCAATTCCTCGCTTAGACATCTCAAGACTTTGTTAATAAGATCCTCATTAGGAAATGTCTTTCCCAATGAGATGAGATGATTAACAATATGAGTAAATCTCTTTTGTATATCTTGAATACTCTCACCTTGATTCATTCTAAACAATTCATATTCATGAGTAAGAGTGTTTATTCGAGATCTTTTTACCTCACTAGTACCTTCATGAGTTACTTGTAGGGTATCCCACATTTCTTTTGCGGTCTTACAATTTGACACCCTAAAGAATTCATCATACCCCAAAGATGTGGTGATGATATTCTTGGCTCTCAAATTATATTGAACCTTCTTTTTATCATCATCGGTCTAATCACTTCTAGGTGTATTAATTGTCACACCATCCTTAGTTTGTGTAGGGACAAAAGCACTATTTTCAACTGCGTCCCACACATCTAAGTCAATAGCTTCAATAAAAATTTTCATCCTTTCTTTCCAATAGGTATAACCATCCCTATTGAAATAAGGAGGTCTATTTATAGAAGAACCTTCATTTGAAAAACCATTTGAAGCCATCACTTCTCTTGAAGCTGCTAAGCTCTTTATACAAGAGTCTAGCTCTGATACCACTTGTTACCAAGTGGCCTCAATACTCAAGAGGGGGGGTGAATTGAGTAGTTAAAAATAAGTTCACAAATCTTTCGCAAATCGTTTGATAATCAATTTTCGTTGAAGCTATTGAATGATTAGAGATAATTGAATAGATGAGTTAAACACTTTTACTTATAAACGTAATAGCCAAGGAGACAATATCCAAATAAAACAATGAAACAAAGGCACAAAGATAAGCGAGAGGAGGGTTTAGAGAAACAAACACAGGTCGTTTATCCTGGTTCAATCACCACTCCACTTGTGATCTACGTCCAGTCCCCAAGCAACACCTTGAGATTTTCCACTATATCTTCAAGCTTCAATGGGTGCTTGAAAAACCACTACAATCTTGAGCACTCAACAATATGGGATACCTCACCCAAAAGCTTGAGCCTCTATTTTCCAAGGGATACCTCACCCTTACAATACTTGAGGGATACCTCACCCTCACTAATCAGAATGTATAAGATTAAAATAGACGAAGCTCTCTCTAGAGCAAGTGTTTACAAATTGAAGCTCTAATATGCTCTCAAGCATTTTTCACGTTTTTAATCAGAAAACAGAGCAAGAAATGAATTTAAGGATTGATTCACGTTTTGAAGTATGATGATCAGTTTTTGATTTAAGGTCAACCTCAAATAAAGACCCAACTTTGGTATTTATAAGTTTCTCAATAAATGGAGCCGTTGGAGGTAGTTGGGCATGCATTTAATGCATTTAATATAGCTGTTGGACGCTGTCAGAGTTCGTGTAATCGATTACATATCTCAAGTAATCGATTACATTGTTGTTCCAACGTTTTTTGAACTTTCTGGGCTCTGTGTAATCGATTACATTCTTGGTGTAATCGATTACATAGCTTCTGACTTGTTGTGTAATCGATTACAATATCTATGTAATCGATTACATAACTCGTCGAACGTGTTCTTTGAGTTTCTGGGTTTTGTGTAATCGATTACATTGCCCATGTAATCGATTACATGACTTCGACTTTGTTTGTAATCGATTACAATATCCATGTAATCAATTACATGACTCGTCGAACGTGTTCTTTGCCTTTCACGGGCTCTGTGTAATCGATTACATATATTGTGTAATCGATTACATGGCCTCTGACTTTCGTGTAATCGATTACATTACCAATGTAATCGATTACATGCTTCGTTTGATGTGTAATCGATTACAAACATTATGTAATCGATTACATTAGCCTTTGAACACATTTTTCAAGTCCAATAATGCTTGTAAGTCATTTCCAACACCTCAAGATACTTGTTTAAACATAAATCCTTTTAAGAGTGTTAGATTTAAAGTTGAAACTCAAGTTTTATTGAAAGCCATGTTTATCCTTGAAATTTCCCATTTATTTTGAAATTATATATTGAAAAACCATTTGAGAAATCTTGAGAGCATTTAACATTAATATCCTAAGTCTTATAACTAAATAAACCTTCTGTCTTCTTTCTTTGATCTTGATTTTTCCTTTTGTACTTGATCTTCTCTTTTGCTTTTGTTATCATCAAAAACCTTTTGACATGCCTTAGAGACATAAGCATTCACATCACCTTGTTGAAAGGGTGATATCTTGAAGTCCTCCATTCCTTGGGTAGATCCAAGATTTCTGAATCTTTTTGCCATGAGTGATCAATGAGTCTCTCTTCTTGCTTCTTAGACTATTTTTCTTGATTTTCCAAGTGCGTTCTTGCCAAGATTTCTGCAACATCATCAACAAGCTCCTTTCTCGGCTCATTTGGGTTAGTTTCATCAAATGCAACATGTATAGACTCTTTTATGGTCTTAGTTCATTTATTATAGACTCTAAAGGCCTTACTATGTATAGAATAGCCAATGAATATTCCCTCATCAGATTTTGCATCAAACTTCCCCAAGTTGTTCTTTTCATTATTCAAAACAAAGCATTTACATCCAAAGACATGAAAATATAACACATTTGGCTTCCTTCCTTTGTACAATTCATATGGGGTTTTCTTTAAAATAAGCATTATTAGGGCTCTATTCATAACATAATAAGCGGTGTTAACCGCATCCGCCTAAAAGTACTTAGGAAGGTTTGCCTTATTGAGCATAGTTCTTGCCATTTCCTCTAAAGATCGATTTTTTCTTTCTACAACACCGTTTTGTTGTGGTGTTCTAGGGGCAGAAAAGTTATGCTCAATGCCATATTCATCACAAAAAGTTTTAAATTCATGATTTTCAAATTCACCACCATGGTCACTTCTTATGGATGCAATACAAAAACCTTTTTCATTTTGGATAACTTTGGAAAGCTTTTTAAATGATTGAAAAGCATCATTCTTGTGGGCTAAGAATAATGTTCATGTAAACCTAGAAAAATCATCCACAATCACTAATGCATAGTACTTCCTACTAAAACTCATAGTTCTAGAGGGCCCAAAAAGATCCATGTGCAAAAGCTGTAAAGGTCTAGAAGTTGAAATCATGTTTTTAGCTTTAAAAGAGACATTTACTTGTTTTCCCTTTTGACATGCATCACAAAGTTTGTCTTTTTCAAATTTGAGCTTTGGAAGACCAATTATTAGTTCTTTAGAAACTAATTTGTTTAAGTGATCTATATAAATGTGAGCAATTCTTCTATGCCATAGCCATGAATCATTTTCTTTACTCATAAAGCATTTAGCATCATTTGAGGAAATATCATCAAGACTAATCATATATATATTATTGATTCTATGACCAACAAACTTAACTTGCTTATCATCCTTTCCCTCAATTATGCAACAAGAGGAATCAAATATAACTCTATTGCCTTTATCAGATAATTGACTAATGCTAAGCAAATTATGTTTAAGTCCTTCAACAAACAAAACATTATCAATAGATGATGAATGGATCTTACCAACTTTGCTAATTCCAAGAATTTTCCCTTTGTTGTTATCACCATATGTGACATGACCATGTTTCTTGTGAGTAAGGGAGGAGAACTTGGAGCCATCACCGGTCATGTGCTTGGAGCAACCACTATCAAGATACCAACTTGAGCTCTTGGTCTTCAAGCACACCTATAACACACATTCAAGTTTTAACCTTTGGTACCCAAATTGTCTTGGGTCCTTGTATGTTAGAGTTAGGCATGGTGCCTTTAGGAACTCAAACCCTTTTTATTCTAACTTTAGTATTTATGTTCTTTCTAACATTGCAAGTGGATGCACTATGCCCTTTTTTACTACAGTGAAAACATTTAACAAAGGGACTACTTGAAGTATTTGAGGAAACAAAGAAATTTTTATAAGACTTTTGATGGTTGTTTGGATTAAATCCTAAACCGGCTTTTTGAAAAATATATTTTTGTTTCCCTAACAACACATTTAAGTTATCTCTTCCAAAAGTGAATTTTGCAAGAGTGTTGTTCAAGTCTTCAATTTCTTTTTCAAATGCTTTGCATGATGAACAAGGTAATGATATGGATGTGTTATCATGTGAGGAACAAGTCATGCATAGTAAATTAGCATCAATAAATCCTAAGGTCTCATTTTCAATCTTAAGCTCATTTATCTCCTTACTTAAGATAGAAACTTTGTTTACCAATAAGGAAATTATTTTGTTAGAGGACAAAATCATTTTTGTGAGCCTTAAAGATTCATCATGCAATTCTTGAAAAGCATCTTAAAATTTATCATATGAAGGTAGAGATTCTGAGTTAGAAGAAATTACCTCGGTGTCGCTCTCTCCACTTTCTTCTCCTTGAGCCATGAGACAAAGATGAGCTTCTTCATTCTCCGAATTATCGGAAGAGCTTAAGTCATTGTCCTCCCAAGTTATGTATGCTCTCATTCCTTTCTTTTCGTTGGAAGGCTGATAATCGCATATTTTATTCATTAAGAAACCTTTATGTTTAGTCATTTACACTCTCCATATTCTTAATTGATTGAGTTTGGTATGATTTTGTGAGTTTGAGCTCAAATTGGTCCTAATTGAATATTTTCAGCATTATTGAGATTTGACACTGTTTCTGTATTTTGGCCATAACTAGAGTTCCTGATATCTGATAATTATGAATTTTACCTTGTAGGAAAGCTCAGAGGAATCTCTACAACTTTGATGAAGAGCTCGAAGTCCTAAACAGATGTCTAAGGGACCTAAGTTTACATGGAAGTCAGAATATGGGTTCTGTCACTAGAATCCGAATGGTGTGCACTCATAAAATCATATCTCAAGCTGTAATAATGGAGATGGGCTGAAATTTGGATACTTGATAGTTAAGATCCAAATAAACAACTTTCATGAAGAACACCTTTTGAAAAAATGAAGTCTAATGGGTCAGTTTGAGCTTGCAAGTCGGAACAGAGGTGCTGAAGTTGGGTTTGAGTAACCTGCGGTATTTGGGTCATATCTTGGGCTGTAGGAAGCCAAATTGGACGATCCAGATATGCATGTTATAGCCAAGACAAAGATCTACAACTTTCATGAAGCGTACTTTTCATGGGTCTGAAGTATAGTTGGTCGTTTTTGGCTTCCAAGTCAGACAAGAAATTTTCGTCACTCACCAACCCTCTCAACTACTTCACTCACCAACCCTCTCAACTACTCCACTCACCAACCCTCTCAACTACTCTACTCACCAACCCACTCATCCACCCACTCCCCTTTGTCATTTTGTTACCCTAGTCTTCTATAAAAGACACCATTGGTTATCATGAAAGACACAAGTTGTATTCCCCTTCATTTCTCTCATAGTTTCTTCTTGTTTCTTCATAGTTTCTCATAGCTTTTGTATATTTTGATGCTCCCCTTCGTGGTAATGGAGGGCTAAGCTACTTTCGGTCAATTTAGAACTCTTGAAGAGATTGTGGTTTGGATTCTTGAGACCTTGGTTATGTATTGTATTTGATTTGTAATTGAATTTCTCTTTTCTTCTTCTTCTTTCTTCTTCTTGATCTTGAATACATGAATGGTGATTCTATTTATGTTGATCTGATTTGATCTTGGTTTAGGATTGAGATTTGTGAAGAAATTTAGAACTGATTGATCTAAACTAATCACATAAATGAAGATTGAGATTTGTGATGAAACTTAGAATTGATTGATCTAAATTAATCACAGAATTGAAAAGGTTAGGTTACTAATTTGTGCCTAAGTTAATTGAATTTGGTACTTGAAATTAACATAGATCTTCATGAATGTTACGATTGCGGATTTGTGTTTATCACTTGTTAATTGAATTCTAGACGATCGTCTAGTATGAATTCTGGATTTGATGCAGAGATCTCGGTTAGATCCAAATTAACAATTCAATTGCGCTTCAAGTGTTCTATGAAGGGTCTATGATTGAATCCACCCAATCTTGGATAGGTTTCTAAATTGATCGCTTCTTTAATTATTATTTCTTCCTTTAATTTTGTTAAGTGCGATCTTAAACTCAAAAAACCCCCCTTTGCTAACTTTTACTTGATTTGATTAAATTGCATCTACAATCCTTGTGGAGATGATCCGGTGTTGTCACTGTGCTACAAGCTTAGGTAATAACTTCGGTTATAATTTTGACTGAGTTCAGCGCTCGTCAAAGGCCTTTTCTCAAACTTCTCCGTCTTCTTAAGATACATAGGACAATCCATTTTCATATGCCCCGGTTTTCCACATTCATAGCATTTTGAAGGAGTAGAGGATCCTTCTCCTTTGTGATACACTTTATTTTAAGGAAAGGGTGGTCTTCTTTGAAATCCCTTTTTCTTTAGGAATCTTTCAAACTTTCTCACAAGGAGACTAAGATTCTCCTCACTTAGCTTAACACTTTCAGTATCCTCTTCACTATCTTCATCATCATCTTCAATTGTAGAGGAAGTGGCTTTGAGTGCGATTCCCTTCTTCTTTTTGTCATGCTCTTCATTTTGATTGAGCCTATTTAGTTCTAGCTCATGTTCTTGAAGCTTTCCAAATAAGGTGGCTAGAGACATTGTTGATAAATCTCTTGATTCCGTAATCGCCATTACTTTGGGTTGCCAATTCCTGCTTAGACATCTCAAGACTTTGTTAATAAGATTCTCATTAGGAAATGTCTTTCCTAATGAGATAAGATGATTAACAATATGGGTAAACCTCTTTTGCATATCTTGAATACTCTCACCTTAGTTCATTATAAACAATTCGTATTCATGAGTAAGAGTGTTTATTTGAGATTGTTTTACCTCACTAGTACCTTCATGAGTTACTTGTAGGGTATCTCACATTTCTTTTGCGGTCTTGCAATTTGACACGCTAAAGAATTCATCATACCCCAAGGATGTGGTGATGATGTTCTTGGCTCTCAAATTGTATTGAACCTTCTTTTTATCATCATCGGTCCATTCATTTCTAGGTGTATTAATTTTCACACCATCTTTAGTTTGTGTTGGAATAAAAGCACTATTTTCAACGGTGTCCTACACATCTAAATCAATAGCTTCAATGAAAATTTTCATCATTTCTTTCCAATAGGCATAACCATCCCCATTGAAATAAGGAGGTCTATTTATAGAAGAACCTTCATTTGAAAAACCATTTGAAGCCATCACTTCTCTTGAAACTGCTAAGCTCTTTATACAAGAGTCTAATTCTGATATCACTTGTTACCAAGTGACCTCAATACTCAAGAGGGGGTTGAATTGAGTATGAAAAACAAGTTCGTAAATCTTTCGTAAATTGTTTGATAAATAATTTTTGTTAAAGCTAATTGATAATTAGAGATGATTGGATATAAGAGATAAACACTTTTACTTATAAATGCAATAACCAAAGGGACCAATATTCAAGCAATTCAATAAAATAGTACTCAATGTAAAGAGAAGGGTTTAGAGAAAACAAACACAATGATTTATCTTGGTTTGATCACCAATCCACTTGTGATCTACGTCCAGTCCTCAAGCAACTGCTAGAGATTTTCCACTATTTCTTCAAGCTTCAATAGGTGCTTGATAACCTTTACAACCTTGAGCACTTAACACTTTGGGATACCTCACCCTTGGAGCTTGAGTCTCTTAAACTAAGGGATACCTCACCCTTTACCCTTTTGGAGGGATGCCTCACCCTCTTTACAAAGTAATATAGATTGATTGAATGAAGCTCCCACTAGAGTAGATGATTACAAATTGAAGCTCTAATATGCTCTAAAAAATTAACCCATGTTTTTCACAAAAACAGAGCAAGAATGGATTTGAGGATTGAATCACGTTTTGAAGTATTGGTAATCAGTTTTTGGTTCAAGGTCAACCTCTAATGAAGACCCAACATTGGTATTTATAAGTTTTACAATAAATGGAGCCGTTGGAGGGTTTTAGCCAAGCATTAAATACATTTAATATAGCCGTTGGACGTTGTCAGGATGCGTGTAATCGATTACACAACAAATGTAATCGATTACATTGTTGTTCCAACTTGTTCTTGGCTTTCTGGGCTCTGTGTAATCGATTACATTATTGGTGTAATCGATTACATGGCTTCTGACTTGCTTGTAATCGATTACAATATCCATGTAATCGATTACATGACTTCTGTCTTGCTGTGTAATCGATTACAATATCCATGTAATTGATTACATGACTCTTTGAATGTGTTCTTGCCTTTCTGGGCTTATTGTAATCGATTACATGGCCCCTGACTTGCTTGTAATCGATTACATTGCTCATGTAATTGATTACAAGGCATCTGTTTGCTGTGTAATCGATTACAAACATCATGTAATCGATTACATTGGCCTTTGAACACATTTTTCAAGTCCAATAAAGCTTGTAAGCCATTTCTAACACCTCAAGACATTTGATTAAACATAAATCCTTTTATGAGTGTTAGATTTAAGATTGAAACTCAAGTTTCTTGAAAAACATGTTTAGCTTTGAATTTTTCCACTTATTTTGAAATGATATATTGAAAAATCATTTGAGAAATCTTGAGAGCATTTAACATTAATGTTCTAAGTCTTATAACTAAATAAATCTCTTGACTTCTTTCTTTGATCTTGGTCTTTTATTTTGCACTTGATCTCCACTTTTGCACTTGATCTTCACTTTTGCCTTTGTTATCATCAAAAACCATTTGACATGCTTTAGAGACATAAGCATTCACACATGCATTTCTAAGAGAGTTTCTAGTAAATACCCCTTTTGATACATCACCTATCATCTTGTCAAGAGGATGATATCTTGAAGTCCTCTACTCTTTGGGAAGGTCCATGACTAGTGAATCCTCTTGTCTTAGGAGATCTACTGGATTTTCCTCTAGCTTCTAGACTTCTTTGTCCTTATTCTCCAAGTGTGTTTTTGCCAAAATTTTTGTAACATGTTCAACAAAATCCTTTCTCGGTCCATTTAGGTTAGTTTAATCAAAAGCAACATGAATGGACTATTCTATGGTCATAGTTCTTTTGTTGTAAATCTAAAGGCTTCACTATTATTAGAATAGTCAAGAAATATACCTTCATCAAATTTAGTATCAAACTTCCCTAACTTATCCTTTCCATTATTTAAAATAAAAAATTTACATCCAAAGATATAAAAGTGTGAAACATTTAGCTTTTTTCCTTTGTATAACTCATAAGGGATTTTCTTTAAAATTGGATTTATTAAGGCCCTATTTATTACATAACAAGTGATACTTACCGCATCCATCGAAAAATACTTAGGAATATTAGTCTCATTGAGCATAGTTATTGTCATTTCTTCTAAAAATCTATTTTTCCTCTCTATAACTCCATTTTGTTATGGAGTTCTAGGGGCTGAAAAATTATGCTCAATGCGATGTTCATCACAAAAGGTTTCAAACTCATGTTTTTCAAACTCACTACCATGATCACTTCTTATGGATGCAATACAAAAACCTTCTTTATTTTGGATAACTTTGGTAAGTTTCTTAAAGGCTTGAAAAGCATCATTTTTATGAGATAGAAATAATGTCTATATGAACCTAGAAAAATCATCCACAATCACTAATGCGTAGTAATTCTCACCAAAGCTCATTGTTCTAGAGGTCCAAAAAGATCTATATGCAAAAGTTATAAAGGTCTAGAAGTTAAAACAATATTTTTATCTTTAAAAGAAATATTTACTTGTTTTCCCTTTTGCATGCATCACATAATTTGTCTTTTTCAAATTTGAGTTTGGGTAGTTCAATTATTAGCTCTTTTAAGACCAACTTATTTAAGTGATCCATATGAATGTGTGCAATCCTTCTATGCCAATAACCATGAATCATCTTCTTTACTTATAAAACATTTAGCATCATTTGAAGATATATCATCAAGGCTAATCATATATATATATATATTATTGACCTTATGACTAATAAACTTAACTTGCTTATCATCTTTTCCTTTAATTATGTAACAACTAGAATCAAATATAACTCTATTTCCTTTATCACATAATTGACTAATGCTAAGCAAATTATATTTAAGTCCTTCAACAAGTAAGACATTATCAATAGAATAGGAAAGAATTTTACCAACTTTGCCAACTCCAAGGATCTTCCCTTTGTTGTTGTCTCTATAAGTTACATGCCCATATTTCTTGGGAACAAGGAAGGAAAACTTGGAGTTATCTTGGGTTATGTGCTTGGAGCAATCACTATAAAAATACCAATTTGAGCTCTTGGCCTTAAAACACACCTACAACCCATTTAGTTTTTAACATTTGGTACCCAAATTTTCTTGGGTCCTTGTGTGTTAGCTTTGGGCATGGTGCCCTTGGGGACCTAAACCATTCTAGTTCCAAATTTGGTGTTAATATTCTTTCTCACATTACATGTTGAAGCACTATGCCCTTTCTTCTCACAATGAAAACATTGAATGAAATGACTACTTGAAGTACTTGAGGAATCGAAGAAATTTTTGTAAAACCTTTGCTGATTTTTGGGATTATACCCTAAATCGGCCTTTTGAAAAACACATATTTGTTTTCCTAGCAATATATTCAAATTGTCTCTTCCAAAGGTGAATTTCAAAAGAGTATTTTTTAAGTCCTTGATTTCTTTTTCAAAAGCTTTACATGATGAGCAAGATGAAGATGTAAATGCATTTTCATGTGAAGAGCAAGTTATTCAAGAAGAGTTAGCATCAATTAGTCCTAGAATCTCATTCTTAATTTTGAGTTTCTTAATCTCTTGTATAAAATAGTAATTTTGTTTTCCAAAGATGAGATTTTTTTCTTGGATGCAGAAGCTAATTTTGTAAGCCTTAAGGATTCATCATGAAACCCTTCAAAGACATCTTGTAATTCGCTATAGGAAGAGGAAGAGTCAAGGTTAGAAGAAATTTCTTCCACGTCACTTTCTTCTTCTTCTTCTCTTCTAACTATAAGACATAGATGGGCTTCCTCATTATCTGAGCTATTTGTGGAGTCCATGTCATTATCATCCCGTGCAATGTAGGCTCTCCTTCATTTTTTTTCCTTAGAAGGTCTTTTTTCAAACTTCTCCACCTTTTTTTGATAGGACACTCCATCTTCATGTGTTCCAGTTTTCCATATTTGTAGTAAGTTAGAGTAGATGAAGTTCCTTCCCCTTTATGATAGGTCTTCTTTGGAGAAAAATGTGGTCTTCTTTGAATTCCCTTTTTCTTAAGGAATTTTCTAAACTTTCTTACTAAGAGACTAAGGTTCTCCTCATTTAGTTTAAGGTTTTCCATGTCATCTCCATCATCTTCATCATCATCATCAATTGTTGTGGAAGTGGCCTTGGATGCGATTCCCTTCTTTATCTTGTCATGCTTCTTATTTTGATTAAGTCTATTTAGCTCCAACTCATGCACTTGAAGCTTTCCAAAAAGAGTGGCTTGTGTCATTATTGAATTTTTTTTTGATTCTGTAATAGCTGTCACTTTGGGTTGCTAATTCTTGCTCAAACACCTTGTTAATAAGATCTTCATTAGGAAAAGTCTTTCCCAATAAAGCAAGATGATTTACAATATGTGTGAACCTCTTTTGTATTTCTTGAATGGTTTCTCCTTAGTTCATTCTAAAAAGTTCATACTTGAGTAAGAATATTTATCCTTGACCGTTTCACCTCACTAGTACCCTTATAGGTAACTTGTAAAATGTCCTACATTTCTTGGGCAGTCTTACAATTTGAAATCCTAAAGAATTCATCATACCCCATATTTGTGGTAATGATGTTCTTGGCTCTCAAATTGTATTGGACCATTTTCTTGTCTTCATCGATCCATTCACTTCTTGGTATATTAATCCTTACACCATTACCAATTTGTATGGGAACACATGGGCTATTTTTAACAGCATTCTACACATTTAGATCAATAGCTTCTATAAAAAAAATTATTTGTTCTTTCCAATAAGCATAACCATCCCCATTGAAAAAGGGTGGCCAATTTATAAAAGATCCTTCTAATGAAAATCCATTTGAAGAAGCAATCACTTCTCTTGAAGCTACTAAGCTCTTTACACAAGAATCTAGCTCTTATACCACTTGTTATCAAGTGATTTCAATACTGAAGAGGGGGGTGAATTGAGTTTACAAAAACTTTTTGTAAACTTTTCACAAACACTTGAAAAATAAATTTTGTTGAAGCTATTTATCGATTGAGGTGAATGGATAGAGAAGATAGAATACTTTACTCACAAATAAACAAGCCAAGATAGAAAGTAATCAAGTAAGCATATGAAATTAAAGAACCAAAATAGAGGAGTTTGAGTTTAGAAGAGCAAACACAGTATTTATCTTGGTTCAACCACTAATCACTTGTGGCTTACTTCTAGTTCTCAAGTAATTATCCAAGATTTTCCACTATTACTTCAAGCTTGAACAAGTGTTTGCAACCTTTACAAACTAGAGCACTTTTCATACCTTGGGATGCCTTACCTTTGTACTTGAGCCTTAACAATCAGGGATACCTCACCCTTACAGTTTCTTTGAGGGATGCCTCACCCTCTTCATAGTGAATTAAAGTATAGAAGAAAGAAAAACTCTCACAAAAGTAGATGATACAAATTGAAGTCCTATGAAACTCTTAGAGATATCTCAAATATTTGACAAAAGAAGAGCACAAAGATTGAATAAGATGAATCACGGATTAAAACCTTGAGAAAGATGTTTCACAATGTTAGTTCTGTGTAAAAGATGTCCCCAAAACATATATTTATAGTATTCTATGAAAAGGAGTGTAACACCCTCGAACGCATATTAGACTTGTTTATATGTGCAAAGGTAGCATATGACTTGCTTAACATGTCTGCTTGTTTTTGTGATAAATTGAGTTAATTTAGATACTTTGTTACAATTTAGAGTGTGGAAAGTGGTCTAAAATGACCCAGATAGTAGCATAAATTGCTTAATTAAGGGAAACAGATATGGATAATTTGTTTCTATGTCACAAATGAGCTAAGTATATTATTGTTAAAGTTTGAGAATAATTAGAATTAGTTTGACATTTTTAAGCATATTGGTTTTATATTTTTATGTCGAATTGACTAGTAATAGATATGGATATATGAGATAATGGTGAAACAAGATTTTTAATGAATCTTAAGATTTATTTCAAACTTGTTAGAAGAGAAAAGAAGAGGATCCAAGAGCAAGTTCAAGGCTTCAAGATCTTCATTAATACAAGAGGCAAGGGAGTTTCTATTTCATCTTTTCCTTTTGTTCATATTGAATGAGCATACATCTCATGAAAGGAAACAAGGGTTTGAGGAGTCAAATCCATGTTCTTGGCTTGGTTCTTGATTGCAAGGACTAAGTTAAGGTGTTTTCATCTTAATGAGAATAAGAGAGTTAGATTTATCCATAGATAGAACTAGTAGGTACTTGAGTTGGAACCTAGGTTTTGAATAACCAAGTATGAGATTTTTAGTGATTGATTCAAATTAAGTGAATTAATAGGTTGCAAAAGTGTTACAATAAGTTTAGAGGGCGTTGGTGAAGCTAGAAATCACCTAGGAACCAATTTTAGATGATTGGAAGCTAATTGGAAGCCAATGGAACAATACACGGTTCTGCAGATTCCCTCCCTACCTAGAGAAATAGTTAAGTTTCATAACATTGCACCTACACTATTATACACTTTTCTTTGAGCATAATCATACATAACATAATCATTACATATTTTATAATTGTCTTTATACATGATTAGTGTTTCTTCTATGTTTGTGTTACATTTGCCTTTAGTGATAGTTGTATGAGCGATTGTCTTGTTGATGATATCTTACGATTGTATGGGCGATTGTTTGAAATCATTGTGGTTGCGAATATCAGATTAGAAGTATACTTTGCTTAGGAACATTACATAGAGAGAAAGTTTGTGATTGTTTCTTATGTAATAACTATTAGTATGTTTCTAGTTTTAGTTTGATTTATTCATTGTGAATGATTAAACTTTGGTTTTGGTATACTTATATTGAAAATTATGATTTCTTACGCCATTTGTTGCCATGTAAATCTAGGTGGAAGCTTTTCCAAAGGAAAAAAAGAAAAAGTATAAAGACTAGAGTAGTTTTTATGCTTAGTAGTTAAAGCGTGTATTTATTTACATTGCTTAAGTTTGTATAAAAGTTATGTTTTACAATGTGTCCTTTTGAGGTAAAGATGTATGTATAACTTTTAGTTTTCGCAAGGCCCTCCATTATTATTTGTTTAAATGATATGAATTAGTTTGACGTTTAAGTTATAAATAGCATAGTTTAATACTGCTTATCCAGGTATATGTGTGATATACTAGGTTATCAGTATTAGGATGTTACAAAGAGTTGTTGGGGGGTATTTATTTTAGCATTAAATGCTTTGAAAATAGTCGTTGTTGGCTTTTAGGCTCATGTTAATTAATTACCAACATATGGTAATCGATTACCAAGCTTTTAACACAAGTTCTGGGCTTTCTGGGTAAATGGTAATCAATTTCTAAGCCTTGGTAATCAATTACTAGATTCCAAAAAATCTATTAATTGATTAATAAGCCATTGGATAAGATTACAACCATCCTAGAACCTGTTTTTTAGCGCAAATTAGCTTGGTAAAAATTTCCATCTTAGAAAACTAGGATTTTTCAAAGATACAAACTTGATTTTCATGATCCAAGATTAAAACATCATTTGTTTAAAGAATAACCACCAACTAAAATAATTTTAAAGAGAAACTCTTTCAAAAGCATTATAAAACATTTTGAGATATCTAGAAAGCTTCTCATATAAAGACCCTAAGTCCTATAAACTATACCATTTATGCTTCCTTTGGACTTAGTCTTTGGCGTGACTTTGTTATCATCAAAACCTTCATAATCTTCATGACATAAGCATTCACATGCCACATAATCTATGACAGTTATACAATTAGGAGATAATAACTCCTAACAAATCCCACAGAAACATGAGTGATTATGTATCTCTTAATTAGCCATAACTACCTATTACTGATAACTCAAATGAGAATTTCTCTCCTATCTTGTTTAACCTTTAAGCATCACTCCCTTATAAATACCATGCTTGATCACTCAGGTATTTCTCTAAACCCTAATACTCTCTTAGAGTGCATCACTTGACTTGAGTGTCGGAGTGCCTTTTGCAGGTACACCACCCCTCTGTTTCACCTCTTTGGCTACCACACTATATAGGAAAATACCACCACTAACTCACTAAAAAGCCTTACAGGTAATCCTTTCTGACCAATTCAAAACATTGGTGCTGTATTTGGAAAAAGATAAACTTCAAATCCCACCACTTCCACCATGGTTACCACCAAACAGAACTGCACCTTTACTGTGTAGAACCACTTAACTAGTAACCATCGTTGTGGCTCCACTGTTGCTCGTGATCAACCAGCTGATCAATCGATACTTATACGAAATGAGGAGGAGGCTTCTTTCTCCAATGAGAATCCTTCTCCCATATTGCGATGTGTTCTAGCGACATTGCAGCTTAGATTATGCGGAGCCCCTTCAAGAGAAATTGTACCCTAGATTTTAGCTTTGTAGTGCCTAGGCATAAGAGAAAATAATGAAGATGGCCAATCCCAGTAAGAGGAATCAATCTCTGCCAGATTGTCAGGTTGTGAATTGATCTCTTTGGTCTGCCTTCAAGATGAACACATTCGTGAACTGGAAAGACTTATCCATGAACAGAGAGAAGATGATAATCAAGGTCCTCGTAGGAATCATAATACTAGAAAATGACCAGCACGCGACGGAGACCGTGACCTGGAAAACTCTAGGGTAACAGAAATAGGATGTAAGCTTGGGAACCAATGAAGAGAAGATTCCAAGGAGTCGAAGCCCAGAAGAAGAAGAATCATGGTCTAATAGACTCAATATTTTTTAGATGATTTGATGGCCTACGAGATCCCCAAGTACTTCAGGTACCCAACCAATGTTGAAGCCTATGAGGGAACCTCAGACTCCTAAGAGCATCTAGATGTCTATGTTTCAACTATACTGTTTGCTGGGGGAGATGATCCCTTCTTGTGTCTTGCTTTCCCCCTCTCTCTAAAGAAAGTTGCCTTGTGATGGTTCATAACCCTAACTTTGAAGTTCTTGGTCAACTGGGAAGGCTTGCCCTCAAGATTTCTTCTACACTTTACCACTAGTAAGGTGCAACTAAAATCCATTTCATGCCTCTCCTATATTAAATAAGGGAAAGATGTATCACTTCGGGACTACATCATCAAATTCAACAAAGAATATTTGAATATTTGGGATTGGGATGAAAGGTTGGCCCTCCATTACATAAAGGACGACCTCTGTTCTAGCCTATTCTTTACATCCCTTACAAAGAAGGAATCCTAGACTATGGGCAAATTCAAGGCGAGGGAGGACAAATACATCAATGTGGAAGATATCATCCACATAAGAAAACACGTGGACAAAAACGAGGAGGCAAAGCCAAAGCTGGCTTAAGCGCCCTCACAACCACATAACTCTAAACTGCCACCAAAAGAGAGGTATCAAGACTATACCCCTCTTAACACACCTCGATCCCAAATCTACCAGGAGGTGATGAATATGGAGTTCTGAGACATTCCCAAACCTCCCCTAACAAAGAAAGCATGTCAAGAAAGACTAGTCTAAATACTGTGTCTTTTATGAGTGATATAGGCATACAACTGAAGACTGTGTCTACATTCAAGATGCAATCAAATCTTTGGTTCGAGATGGCCATTTGGGACGCTACGTACATT
Organism: Ormosia semicastrata; assembly: GCA_029884595.1. NCBI lineage: Eukaryota > Viridiplantae > Streptophyta > Magnoliopsida > Fabales > Fabaceae > Ormosia > Ormosia semicastrata. The sequence continues at coordinate 26,883,595 of JAQQTO010000048.1, read as the reverse complement.
AATCCCAGAATGAAAACTAATGGGGAAATAGAAATTATAGGAAACAAAGTTATAGTCTTCGAAGAAGTTGCTTCCTATACTAGAGAAGGTGGTCCCAGGCCAAAAATAATGATAAAAGGGAAGCCACACCCCAATATAATGCTTAAAATCAAGATAGAGGACAACCACAAGATCCTCCCCCTTAGAATGACAATTGCCGCCATGCAGAAGTAACTTGTACTATCAACATAATATCGTGTGGCTTTACAGGTAGTGGTGAATCTAGAAATGTGAGGAAGAAGGCCCTTCGAACAATATTGAGTGTGGCCGCTTATCCAATCTCCAAATTGTTAGCCATGGCAACCATTACCCAATAGGGGGTGAATTGGGTGATGACAAGTTTTAATGTAACTTTGACAAATTACGCATCTTAAATCACTCAATTAATAAATGTAGCGGAACATGCATAGCAAAGACACAACTATTAAGGATTACTCAAATACAACTTAGGTTAAAGGATAAATCAAGCAAATAAACTAGATATTAAGATCAACTCAAGCATATATAGTTAAAGCACAAATATAAAGAGATAGAGTTTAGAAGAGCAAACACTGAGATTTATCTTGGTTCAGCCACCAACCACTTGTGGCTTACGTCCAGTCCCCAAGCTTAACTTGAGATTTTCTTCACTATCTCCTAGACTTCAAGGGTGCTAGGAAAACCTTTGTACATGCAAGAGCACTCCTCACACCTTGGGATACCTCACCCTTGTGCTAGAGCCTCCAATTCTTCAAGTTTCACAAGTGCTTGATGACCTTTACAATTAAGAGCACTCACAACACCTTTGGGATACCTCACCCTTTGTGTTTGAATCTCACTACAAGGGATACCTCACCTTTTTCTCTCTTGAGGGATACCTCACCCTCTTACAATAATTTCAAGGTGAATAAAAAGAATAGAAACTCTCACAAGAGTGGATATACAACTTGAAGAACAAAGTATGAATGATAGAAAACTCTCTCAAGAGTGGATAATACAAGTTGAAGTTCAATGGATATAAAGGATTCACACTTTAAAACTCAAAATATGATTTTGATGATTCAAGGATCAATTCTAGTGTTCTTAAGGTATATAAGCTTCATACAACACTTATATATAGAGCCCAAGTGATAAAATAGTCATTGGTAATGTTTTATAATGATTTTTTATGAAAACTAGTCGTTTATAGCTGTTAGAAACGTTCCTGGGCACTTGGTAATTGATTACAAGCTTCATGTAATCGATTACAAGCTTTCTAGACGCTTTGTAATCGATTACACACTTCATGTAATCGATTACACGGCTTCTGTCAACGTTGTAATCGATTACATAACTTGTGTAATCGATTACACCATTTCTGGTTTTGAAAACTGACTTTAAAAGGTCATAACTTCTTCATTTCTTATCTGATTAAAGCGAATGACCACTCATTGGAAAGATATTTGAGTCTATTTTCATATAAAATAAGTTTCAGAAAAAGCTCAAAGTATTTTGAAAGATATGATCAAAATAGTAACTAAAGGTTAGATTTTCAAAACTCAAACTTTAATTGGTTATAACTTTTTCGTTTCCTATCCGTTTAAAGCAAATGACCACTCATTGGAAAGATATTTGAGTCTATTTTCATATGAAATTAATTTCAAAATAAAACTCTAAGTAATTTGAAAGTTATGATCAAAAGAGTAACTAAATGTTAGTTTTACAAAACATAAACTTGACTAATTTTCACAGATTTGAAATACCACCAAGGCTAGCTTTCCAAAAACTTTTTGTTAGGTATTTAAACATTTTAGAAACACTTATTAAGATGTTTAAAACTTGTTTGAGCTTAGTGTGATTCCTTTTTACCTTTACACAAGATTTAAGTCCTATAAGCTATTCTTGAAGAACCTTGGGACTTAGTCTTTGCACTTTCAATCCTTTGGCTTCTTGATGTAATCCAAGCTTCCGAAATTTTCTTCTCTTCATGTCTTGCACAAGCTTGGAATATCTTTATTATTTTCATCTTTCTTGAGTTGAGCATAGTTGTGATCTTTTTACTTTCTTGTTGCAATACTCACTCATGGTACTTGGACTATCCTACAAAGTATTACTCACTTAAAATAAGCATAGTTAGTCCAAATTCATAACTCAATATCTTCATATGCATGATTCATAAATGTATAACTATAGTTAGTCTAACATGCATATAAGACTTTCATAAACACATTCAAATAAGATATTTATTAATTACAAATAGATATGCCTATATAGGATGCAATAAAGAACAATTTGCACATTTTCATCAAAATAGAATCAAATCCAATATTAATTCAATACAACTCATATAATGCATTATTGGATATATTATATGATGAATGTTACATATATCTCATTGCATGATTATTAAATGAAATATAATTAGATAAATTACATCATCATGCATGATACAATATATCTCATTAAGCACATCTATGTAACATGATCAATATTCTTTTATGATGCATTTGTCATCTATAAAGCACATCTATCAAGCATAAGCACCATTCTTTTTGTCTTGTATTTGTCATCATCAAAACTCAACATATTAAACCATTGGTTCAAACTTATTTCCATAATCTCCCCCATTTTGATGATGACAAATCACCAAAGAAAACTATGTTTTAGCAATATACAAGAATAAATATTCATGTAAGCATATCAAACAATAAGCACAAGGAACATATTTTTCTTTCCAATTCTCTCTCTCCCTATTTGACATTAACAAAAAGGCCTAGGAGGGAAATATAATATTTTATCCCCCTATAGATAAAACTCATGTTGTTAAGAAGAGTAAGATCTTCTCAATGAAAGAATCAAAAGATATGAAGTGTAAGAATGTTTACCTTATTTCATTGATAGAGGAAAAGAGAATAAAAGATGATATTTGTTGACATGTTGATAGCATTAACAATAAAACACTTCATGTCAAGCATAGATGTAAGCCAAGAGATATAAGCAATAATTTAAGAGCTAGGCTCCCCCTCAAAATATGCATATTATCAAGATATAAAACATAATATTTCAACATAGTCATGCATATATTTATAGCCAACAAGGATATGGAAGTAAGATATGTAAGATAAGTAAGATAAGCTCCTCCTTATTGAAGCACAAGATAGATAAAGAGATATATGTATGCCAAGATCATGTAAGCACATTATCAAAAAGTAAGGCAAAGATATATATTCTTAATCCCTCAATCAAAAATCATTTTAAAAACTTCTCCCCCTTTCAAAAAGAATTTTATAATAACACATTACATTTCTAAAATCATTTTAGAAGGGTAGAAGAGTTTTATATTGAAACCACATATTCCTTGAGAGTGATCAAATCCAAGTCAAAAGAGTATTTGAAAGTACATCTCCTCTTTTTCACATTGAACAAGAGCCTTGAAAAGATAAAACACTTTTGAAGAACAAGACTTATCTTTTGAAGTATGAAGATTGATTTCTATAGAACATTTCAAAAGATTTATTTGAAAACTTTCTTAAATACTCTCTCAAGATTTAATAAACATTTTAAAGCAATGAAGAGAGTACTATATTTATAGCACAAATCGAATGATTTCCAAATTTTTTAAGACAATTAGGAGATGATAATACTTTTTAAATCTTAAGACAAGTTCAAAAGATTCTCAAGGATATGAAACTTGAAAAGCTTTTTTTAAAAAATATTTTTAATCAGACTAGAAATTCTTTTCAAAACAAGAGCATGATTCTCATAGGTGTTATATCACTAAGAAACCATAAATCAAGAGAATCATAATATCAAACATTCATCTTGATAAAATATGCTATAAGGATCAAAGAATGTATAGAACTAATATCAACCATATATGCAATGACAAAATTAGAAAGTTAATATCCAATTAAGCACTTTGTCAATGATAAGCATACTTCTCATGTAAGGAAAGCATCTAATCTTTTAAGATTAATTTATCAACAAGTATCATATAATCCATAGCATATAGAATATCACAATAGTTTAGGGATAGAGATACTTATTGGGTTAGATAGAAAGTAATGCTCCTTTAGAATGTTCTTCATTTATAGGTCCTTTGAGTTTGTACTTTCTTCCTTTGAGTATTTCATTCCATTGCACTTGAAGAAAGCCTCCTCATGTTCCTTTTCCTTCAATATTTCTCATTTATCCACATATGCTTGACATTTCAATATTTGATGACTATATTTCAAAAGTTCTCTAAAACATGGGTTAGCATCAAATATCATTTAAACTTATTTTCAAGCATAATTTAGGTTGATATACAATGTAAAACATGTACCACATTATCAACCATGCAATTTTAGCTCTTACAAGAATAAAGGAAGAACAAATGCACTTGAATCCAAAAGCATAGTTTAAGCATTTTCAAAGCAAGAGTCAAGTTTGTCAAGAAGGATATGATCATCATCAAAACATATATAAGCATTTTTGGGGCAAACAATAATCATGTAAGGAATGTAAAAATAACTGTCTACTTCTCCAAATATCACATGATATTCAATTTAAAGCATAGATGAGGATAAGAGATTGATGTCACCAAAAGTGTACTCTTTGAGTTTTTGTAGGTGACTCCAACTTCTATGCCTCAAGGCCCCTTGAGAATGTTATAGTTCTCCATGTCTTTCTTTTTATGTTTTTCACCATTTTTGGAGAACTTGGACCATTTTAAGTTTTCCCAACCTCAAGTAGTATGGTTGCATTTCACTTCATTTGCATGCTTGAGCTAATGGTCACCCTTAGCCTTGGTAATCAAGGAAACTCTTTTCTTTACCCATTGCTTCTCTTTTGGTGTTTTGACCTTTGCAAGTTCCATATTTTGTACTTGAGAAAATTTAGTTGAAGTCATCTTCCTTCTTTGATCAAAACTTCTACTAATGGGCTTTGGAAGCATTCCCCTTGATGATTCTTTTTTCACTTGACCAATTTGTCCATCCTTTTGAGAAGTTTTTTGCATAATTGAAACACTAGGAGGACATTTTGGTACCCACTTCATCTTGGGTCCTTCAATGTTAATACTAGGGCATTTAGGATCTTTAGGAACCTATTTCATATTATTTCTCATATAAGAATTTCTTCTATAATTGCATAAATGAGAAATATGTCCTAGATGACCACAAAAGTTACAAACAAGTGAATTCAATGATGGCTTGGTCATTTGAAGATCATTTTTGAAAAACTTGAGCCTTTGGTTGTTATTACATTCTAAACTATTTTTGCCATAAGCCTTGCTTGAATTTTCATGTGGAATAACATCAATTTCATTCTTACTAACACACATGGATTGTAAGCAAATAGAATTATTAGCTTTGGCAAATTTAGAAGATAAGTGCTTAATTTGATTTTCTAAATTAATATATTTTTCACAAGAAGTTAAGGTTTCACATTTTAAAGGCATTTCCTCATCAAGAAAAGCATATTCATTTTTCAAGATATCAATTTCATTTTCAATAGAGAAAATGTTTTCCAAACAAGATGAGTTTTTCTTTTCTAAAAGCAATAAACCATCATGCAATTCATCATATGCACATTTTAGCTCATCATAGGAAGGACTATAATATGGTTTGACATTATTTATCTCAAGGTCCTTTTTAGCCATATATGAAGTAGTCTCAATTTCCAGCATATTTGGCTCTTTAAGGAAATCACCATCTTCCTCATCAATTTTGTTTTACTTTGCCTCTTCTTCAAATTGAGCACCATCATCACCAAGAGACATTGAGCTCATTTTCTTGCTTTGAACATGTTCTTGAGGACATTTTTCAATGTTGTCTTCCTCTAGAGGATTTTGCTCTTCTTGCTCTCTATATACAACTTTGTACACAAAATCATTATTAGCAAGATAGATAGAATCAAGAGCATCTCATATATCTTTAGCACTAGAATAATTCTTAATTATGGCATAAGCATCATCATTTAAACTACTTCTCAAAATTTGCATGGCTCTAATGTTCAAAGAAAAGCATTTCTTTTCATAGGCATTCCAAGTTTGTTTCGATTTGCAAGTAAATCCATCAAGCATAATATCCCATAAATCAATATCAATAGATTGCATATAAATCTCCATTCTAACTTTCCAATAAACGAAATTCACACCATCAAAGAATAGTAGTTTATTAATTTCAAAACCTTCCATTTGGAAAGCTTTTAATGGTTGCCAAACAAACAAGGATCTTTAACTCTAAACGGTTAAGCTTTTACCAGAGCACGAAGCTCTGATACCACTTGTTAGCCATGACAACCATTACCCAAGAGGGGGGGTGAATTGGGTGATGACAAGTTTTAATGCAACTTTGACAAATTACGCATTTTGAATCACTCAATTAATAAATGCAACGGAACATGCATAGCAAAGGCACAACTATTAAGGATTACTCAAATACAACTTAGGTTAAAGGATAAATCAAGTAAATAAACTAGATATTAAGATCAACTCAAGCATATATAGTTAAAGTACAAATATAAAGAGATAGAGTTTAGAAGAGCAAACACTGAGATTTATCCTGGTTCAGCCACTAACCATTTGTGGCCTACGTCCAGTCCCCAAGCTTAACTTGAGATTTTCTTCACTATCTCCTAGACTTCACGGGTGCTAGGAAAACCTTTGTACATGCAAGAGCACTCCTCACACCTTGGGATACCTCACCCTTGTGCTAGAGCCTCCAATTCTTCAAGTTTCACAGGTGCTTGATGACCTTTACAATCAAGAGCACTCACAACACCTTTAGGATACCTCACCCTTTGTGTTTGAGTATCACTACAAGGGATACCTCACCCTTTTCTCTCTTGAGGGATACCTCACCCTCTTACAATAATTTCAAGGTGAATAGAAAGAATAGAAACTCTCACAAGAGTGGATATACAACTTGAAGAACAAAGTATGAATGATAGAAAACTCTCTCAAGAGTGGATAATACAAGTTGAAACTCAATGGGTATAAAGGATTCACACTTTAAAGCTCAAAATATGATTTTGATGATTCAAGGATCAATTCTAGTGTTCTTAAGGTGTATAAGCTTCATACAACACTTATATATAGAGCCCAAGTGATAAAATAGTCATTGGTAGTATTTTATAATGATTTTCTATGAAAACTAGCCGTTTATAGCCGTTAGAAACGTTCCTAGGCACTTGGTAATCGATTACAAGCTTCATGTAATCGATTACAAGCTTTCTGGGCACTTTGTAATCGATTACACACTTCATGTAATTGATTACACGGCTTCTGTCAACGTTGTAATCGATTACATGACTTGTGTAATCGATTACACTATTTCTGGTTTTGAAAACTGACTTTAAAAGGTCATAACTTCTTCATTTCTTATCCGATTAAAGCGAATGACCACTCATTGGAAAGATATTTGAGTCTATTTTCATATGAAAGAAGTTTCAGAAAAAACTTAAAGTATTTTGAAAGATATGATCAAAATAGTAACCAAATGTCAGATTTTCAAAACTCAAACTTTAATTGGTCATAACTTTTTCGTTTCCTATTCGTTTAAAGCAAATGACCACTCATTGGAAAGATATTTGAGTCTATTTTCATATGAAATTAGTTTCAAAATAAAACTCGAAGTAATTTAAAAGTTATGATCAAAAGAGTAACTAAATGTCAGTTTTACAAAACACAAACTTGACTAATTTTCACAGATTTAAAATACCACCAAGGCTAGCTTTCCAAAAACATTTTTTTAGGCATTTAAACATTTTAGAAACACTTATTAAGATGTTTAAAACTTGTTTGAGCTTAGTGTGATTCCTTTTTACCTTTACACAAGATCTAAGTCCTATAAGCTATTCTTGAAGAACCTTGAGACTTAGTCTTTGCACTTTCAATCCTTTGGCTTCTTGATGTAATCCAAGCTTCCGAAATTTGCTTCTCTTCATGTCTTGCACAAGCTTGGAACATCTTTATTATTTTCATCCTTCTTGAGTTGAGCATAGTTGTGAACTTTTTACTTTCTTGTTGCAATGCTCACTCATGATACTTGGACTATCCTACAAAGTATTACTCACTTAAAATAAGCATAGTTAGTCCAAATTCATAACTCAATATCTTCATATGCATGATTCATAAATGTATAATTATAGTTAGTCTAACATGCATATAAGACTTTCATAAACACATTCAAATAAGATATTTATTAATTACAAATAGATATGCCTATATAGGATGCAACAAAGAACACTTTACACATTTTCATCAAAATAGAATCAAATCCAATATTAATTCAATACAACTCATATAATGCATTATTGGATATATTATATGATGAATGTTACATATATCTTATTGCATGATTATTAAATGGAATATAATTAGATAAATTACATCCTCATGCATGATACAATGTATCTCATTAAGCATATCTATGTAACATGATCAATATTCTTTTGTAATGCATTTGTCATCTATAAAGCACATCTATCAAACATAAGCACCATTCTTTTTGTCTTGTATTTGTCATCATCAAAACTCAACATATTAAACCATTGGTTCAAAATTATTTTCACACAAATTGGGGAGCAGAGCTCGGAAGGCCCCACTAATTTCCTTCTCTGAAGAAGATTATAGAAACATGACCCTAGATCACAATGATCCTAGGGTGATATCCGAGATAATCACTAATGTCGAAGTCCAATGGATATTTGTGGATCAGGGTAGTTCAATAGATATAATGTTCTTGGACTTGTTCCAGAAGTTGGGACTTTCGAATAAGGACCTTATCATGTATACTTATGTGTTGATTCGTTTCACAGGAGACAAAATCACCTTGACAGGATATGTAGAGATATACTTGACCTTGGGCAAAGACCCCTCTTTTTAAGATGCTCAAAGTCAAGTTCCTTATGGTGGATTGCCCCTACACCTACAATATGATCCTAAGTTTTCCTTCTTTAAATGCCTTTGGAGCTTTTATATCTACTTCACACTTAGCCATGAAGTTCATTGACCAAGACAACAGAATAGTCATGATCGAAGGAGATTAGGCTATGACTCAAATATGTTACATTGAGAACCTCAAGATAGCGAAGAGGCCCAAGAAGACGAAAAAATAAGGTAAACCTAGCTCAGTCACTATGGACTCCGTCAATATCCTCTTGACCGAATTGGACATACGTGAGGAGATCAGAGATACTTGTCCTTAATCAGAAGTGGAACTTGAATCCCTCCAACTTAGTGTGAACCTGGACCAAGTCACCAAGATTGGAGGGCAGTTGACTCAGGAAGAGAAGTCCCATCTAGTCATATTCCTTGAGAAAAAAATGACCTTTTTGCTTGGACGTTAGTCGACATGCTATGATTGGATCCCGAATTCATTTTTGACAAGTTTTCCATTAGGGTGGATGCTAAACTAGTTGTATAACGGAAGAGGAAGGTCAGACCAAAAATGTAGGAGATCATATAGAAACAAGTGAAGGAACTTTTGGATGTTGGTTTCATAAGAGAAGTCTCATATACTACCTAGTTATCCAATTTGGTTCTAGTAAGGAAAGCTAATAGGAAATAGTGTATGTGCATCGATTACATAGATATGAACAAGGCTTGTCCTAAAGACCCTTACCCGCTTCCTAGCATTGACAAACTAGTTGACATTTCATCCAAGTTCTGACTTCTATCCTTCATGGATGCCTATTCTGGGTACAACCAAATCCCTATATAACTAGATGACAAAGATAAGACTGCATTCATAATAGAAAAGGGCAAACTATTATTACCGGGTCATGCCTTTCAGCTTGAAGAATGCTAGAGCAACCTACCAACTAATGATGAACAAAGTTCTTGATGAACAAATTGGTAGGATGTTTGAAGCCCGTATTGATGAGATGATCATCAAGATAACAAAGACTAGCAACCATGTTCAAGACCTCAAGGAGCTGTTCACCCAACTCTAGAAACATAATATAAGGTTGAACTCGAAAAAATTAGCCTTTAGGGTGAAAGCTAGTAAATTCTTGGGATTCTTGTTGACAAAACCATGACATTGAAGCTGTAATGTCCCAATACTAAAATCATAGTATATCCAAAATATATAAGAGTAAATAGGATTAGGCTAATCACTTCTAACATATAAACATCATACTACTTTCATAATAACTAAACGTGTTATTGTATAGAGCCTTGAGAGGGAAATGTAATCTTTACATGAATAATATACATTTGAAAACCTGTACTTTATTGATATAACGAGTACAAGCATCTAATGCATAAATGTCTAAAAATGTACAAGCTAAGCCCCAGAGGCATATGTACAATACATACAATTATGTACAATCCAATCCAATACTATACATACGGTGTATTAGACAAAAGAGTAAATAAATTTACTCTAGGTCACCATCTTCACTTCTTCTCCTTGGAAGAAGAATCTCGTGTTGGATTTATCATGGAAACAAAGCAAAGGGGTGAGAATTCAAAAATCCTTAGTAAATTTATTACATTTAATGACATCATAATAAGTCCAGCTGCTTCAGGGAAATCAAGTCTTTTAAGAATATACAGACAGGTGGCAAAAGCCAAAACTGTTCTTTTCTCTTCCTGAGGTAGAAAATTCAATTATTACTGTAGTTAAATTTCTTATAATCAATCATTTATAGCAATTTATCATAACATCCATAGATCATAATGTTATCACAAGTACATGAGTCATAACTTGCTACCATTCAAACATATACATTCTTTCTTTATATAAACATTGATAACTCAAATCCATGATATATACATAGTAAACATCTCATATAAAGTTATATGTTAATGTACATGAAATGTCAAATGTTAATGTAGATGAAATGTGGTATGTTAATGCTTACGAAATGTCAGATGAAAATGCTTATGAAATGCCATGCCTCCTTACATATTCTCAAGAACTCAATTCCTTGTATTTCTTGATAGGGTGGAAATGTTACCTCCTCAACCTACTGGTAACCCTAGCTATATTGATGAGGACTTTTTTGGGAAGTCTCATACTAGGAATTTAGGATCTCTTTCCTCATCAAGGATCATCTCCTACCATTCCCATTTATGATAAGGACCATTTTGAGAAATCCCACTCTGAGAATTTAGGATCTCCTTCATTATCAAAGATCATTTCCTACAATTCTCTGGCCAAATGATTGTGCAAATCGTATAAGGTTACAATACTTAAGGAATAGTAAGTAATGGATCACTCCCTTTGAAGGTCCATTTAATTTAGTGCCAAATATCTTGATCACACATCATATCAAATTCACACAGGCAAAGGAGCAACTCATAACAAACATACCATGCTAGCTCAACTTTAACAAATAAAGGAGCAAATCATAATGAATATTCAATAAAGGCTCTACTTTAACAAATAAAGGAGCAATTCATTCTCTTTAAGTACAATTCATGAGATATGATAAATGTATAATGCAAATGGATCTCATTCTGCTTGCATCTAGTGCACTATGTTCACCTACAAGTGAACTCAGTGCACAACATCATTACTCTTTAATGAACTAGATGCATACCATTATCAATTCCCAATTAAATGAATGCACAATGGTTTCATTTCTCATATATATGCTAGGTGGATATTACCATCATAAAATACCCTTAATAGTATCTTAACTCACACTATATAGCATAAATATACAATTCCATCAAGTAGAGAACTCTGTTTTCTCAAAATGGGAAACAAGGGAATTCTTATCCTTAGGCAATTAATCGCCCTAAACTCACGAACTAATTGCTTAATGGTAGCAAAGAACTAACGATTTTTCTATCATTGACTGACTAGTCGCCCACTTTTTGAGCGATTAATCGTTCAACCAAGACTCTCTCTAGTCTTGACTGATTTGGCAGTCGCGTTTTGGGTGACTAGTCACCCAACCAACTTTTCTCTCTGCCTTTGACCGATTAGGCAGTTAGTTTCTAGGCGCTTAATCACCCAGAGGCAGATTTCTAGACTCAACCTTTTATAGTTGATAATCAATTTTTGACCTCCTAAACCAAGTTCGAAATAGTTTTCAACACCATAGTTTTCAAGTACATGTTAAAACTCATATGTACATTCTTAATTCATCATCATAGGGGTATATGAACAAATAACAACTCATCCAAACCCATTTTCTCAACTTCAAATATATGGAGTTATATGGATGCATACAAGTTCAAAATCCATAACCATATATGTATTAACTCTTTAACACACCATTTCTCAATTCCTAACCAAGTTTATCATCTCAAACCATTGGAAAAACAAGGACAGAAACAAAGAAATCATGCATCCCTCACAAAAACCCATTTTTCTACCATATTCAATATGCACCATGCATCATCAAGATGTAGAAAACAAAAAAGAGTTAATCATGGACAAACACCCCTACCTCAACTTATGTTAATGATGCTTAAACTTTGGTTTTCCTTTCCTTGCTCTTCCTTCTATTCTCTTTGATTTTCTTTCTTTCCTTCTTTTCCTCTTTCTCTACTGCCAACTGTGTGATTGGAGAGTGAAAAATGAGAAAAAAAAAAGTCAAAGTAGTAGATAGAGATGGAGGGAGGCGGTGGAAAGAAAATTGGAGGGATAAGGATGGACTTGTATATTTGACTGAAAATATTATATATCTTAAGGATACTTTAATCTTCCTTTAATAAGTTTCCTAACCTTCATAAGTGTTACAAAAAATTCTAGGACTTATCTCATTCCTAGATTCGTCATTCTATACACTATTAATTGTCATTTAAGCTCTATTACTCTTTCTTAAGTTAAGTTAAACTTAAGAAATTAAGCTAATAGGCTCATAGGTATCTGCCTTAACCTGTATTCATTTCTAGAAAAATCTTCATTCTTTACTTTATATCTTTACAAATTCTCATAAATTTCCAAGATATCTACCTATTTAATTTGGGCCTTAAACAATCACTTTGTGTTATTAAAAATGTCAAGCTAATTTGGTTAATTCTCTAAATTTTACTAATCATATGTGACCTAGAAATAAATTTTCTATATTTATTTCTATCATCTAAGCAGTTTATGATATCTTTTGAGTTATTATTAGCTATTTTTCACATTCAGTATTTTAACAATATATCCAAACTATCTCAGAAGGTCACCAGAATTAATAAGTAACTCATGCAAGGGTTACTGAACTTATATAACCATGATTAATACTAATAGGTTAGGGAGGATGTTACATTTCTCCCTTCCTTCTTAAAAATTTGTCCTCAAAATTGCTTTCCTCATGTGAAAAGCTCTAGATAGTCTTGCATCATGTTGGACTTTAGTTCCCAAGTAGCTTCCTCTGTGCCAATCCCATCCCATATGACCTTTACCAAAGGAATCTGCTTTCCTCTTAGCTCTTTGACTCCATTGTCCACAATCCTTACAGGTTTTATCACATGTGATAAATCATCTCTTAAATGCACTGATTCATTTTCCAAGATGTGTGAAAGATCTGAATTATATTTTCTAAGTTGTGAAACATGGAAAACATTGTGAAGTTTGGACATTTTGGGTGGAAGGACCATCTAGTAGGTAACAGGTCCAATTCTTTTCAGAATTTGGTAAGGACCAAGAAATCAATGGTTTAGCTTCTGAGTTTTCAAGGCTTTGCCAACCCCTATAGTAGAAGTGACACTAAAAAATATATGTTCTCCTTCCTCAAATTTTAGAGGTCTTCTCCTTTTATCTACATAGTTCTTTTGTCTACATTGAGCAGTAACCAATGTAACACCCTAAAAATTCTTTATTTTCTGTTCTATATGTTTTTTTTATAAAATTTGTGATTTTTGTAAATTTTTGTGAATTATTTGGGTGACTTTGATTATTTTATTGTATTCTTCGATTTACATTCGTGTTAAGAGGGGCCAGAAAAATTTGGACTATGGAAGTGTACTGGGAGATCTTACTAAACCTAAGGCTAGACACAAGTTTATGAAGTTTTCATTTTTTGAGATTTTATCTGACAAATAAAATCAGGGTACGTTCTATTATCCACCGGATAATAAACGTGGGTTTTGTTAACTGTAACTTTTGTCCATTGGATAAAAGCTTTTAGTAAGGTGCTAGTCATCTTTTCTAGAGTGTTCTCTTTAGGTGACATCATCCATGTGACATCACTTGTTGACTTTTCCAAAAGGTGAAACCAAGCTTCCTAAAGAAGCTTCATCAAAGCTTGTTGGAGAAGCTTCTTTTCTCTCTCCTTGGGATAGCCACACGTTTTGGAGGGGAAAAGAAAGATGACTACTTTATCATCTTTTCTCTTAAAATTTCATTTTATTTTTCATCTCAAAAAGTTTTCACCTTTCTCTCTTATTTTTTTCTCTCATTTTCTCTCTAGTGGCTCACGGCCACCACTCTCCAATCCTTTCTTCTATTTTGTTTGCTCTAATCAATCATACTTTTGGAATCTACACACCCTTTGGATGATTTTCAATGTTGTGATCATCATCAATTTTTCTCATCTTCATCATTTTCTTTCAAGTCCTAACTTGAAGCTCTTAGGGTAAGATTCTTGATCTCTATTTTTCTCTCCTCTCATTTTCTCTTCACCCACCTCACGACCAACCTCCCAAACCTCACCCTCTCATCTTCTTAAATTTAACAAATCATATTTCTTGAATCTACACCTCCTTCTAAGACATTTTTGTGTGGAGATCAATCTTTAGTTCATCCATCTTAAAGTGTTTCTTCAAACCTCAAGTTCAAAGAGTTTTAAGGTAAAGTTCTTATCTTTTCTAAACTTTTATTGTCTTGTTTGTGAGCAACCATCTATCAAACTCTCTCTTCCATTTTTCTCCCAAAGCTCACGGCCATAGGTCTTTTGGAGGACCAAAGATTTGGTTTTGCTATCACTTAGTTCATTTCCATTTTCCTATTAAGAACTAAGAAGCCAAAATACCAAAACTCTATTCTTTTTCTCTTGGAAAGCCTCACGGCCACACCCCTCAACCCACTCTTTTAATCTTCTTAAATTTCATCTATCCACATTTCTTAAATCAAAACCCCATTCTAAGACACTTTGTTGTTGTGGGTTTATTCTAAATCACCCATCTTCGATCTTTCCTCAAGGTTTCACATTTGGAGGCTCTAGGTGAAGTCTCTCATCTTTATTTCTAAGTTCTCTTCTCAAGTTCTTGGCCATAATCTTTGATTCATGGCATCTTGTTCCAAGCCCTTGATGTTGATGCTTGTGTGTGTTGTTTTGTTTTAAGGATCTTCTTGGAAGGAGAAACTTTTTCAAGAGGACAACAATGAGCTTTGACCATCATCTAAGGTAAGAGGGAGATTAACCTCATCGACCATACATGGTGGTGAGAAATGAAATTTTTTTGTATTTGTGAGTGAGGAATCTATGTGAGAATTTGTTCACTCGATTGTGTGGTTTTGATTTCTTGTGCTTATTTAGTTATATTTGATTATATGATGTTGATAATATGCATGAAATTGTTATAATTGCTTATTGAATATATGTGATGATGTGACTTCGATATTATGCATGAATTTACCATAGTAGAAATTGTGATGATTGAAATATGGTATATGCTATGATCTATGTTGGAAAGGAGAGCAATTTTGGTTCCAATGGTTATTAGAGGCTCACGGCCTCCATGCCCAAATTGATTGACCCAAATCAAAAGAGTTTTGTTAAATATGGATTTAAATGATTAGGTAACAAGAATATGAATTAAAGATTTTTAAGTTTGGAAAGGAAATGAATATGATTTTATTATTTAGAAAGAATGAATTTGGAAGATGATGTTAAGTTTAAAGTATTTTGTTTAAAAAGGATTTTTAAGAGGAATATAGAAACGTATAACTTTTATTAGATAAATAATGATTTTGCAATAAAAGTGGAAAAAGAGTTTTAAAGGTGATTTGAGATTCAAAGTATTTTATTTAAGGAGAATGGAACAAAGTTTATTATTTGATAAAAGTGATTTTTGATTTTTGGTGCTCGAGAACAAGTTTTGAAAGTGTTTTAAAACTCAAAGTCTTCCATTTAAAAAGAATTTTTTTTTGTGAAGGTAATGGAAGAAGTTTTCATTAAATTAAAATGATACAGATTTTTGAGAAAAACATCATAGAATATTACTTAGAGGTGATTCTAATGAGAAACATAGAAATTGAAATCTAAATCATATTTTAAACTTGGAAAGTTTTAAAATGGAATTTAAAATGTCAAAGAATATTTTGTGCAGTTGAAAAATAGTATAAAAACCTTACATGATTCAAAAATGTTGATTTTTGGGCTACGCAATTGAGAATACAACAAGGTTGCTGCGAGACCGAGGTACTGGCCCCGAGTGGATCCATGGTATTATGTAATTGTATGAGCGGTTATATAATATCATTGATACTAATAGTATTAGACAATTGTATGGACGATTGCTTTAATATCATTGGGAACAGTCCAACGGTGGTTTGGTTTCATTGATCATGCATTTGAGCATTGTGGCTGTTATGGCTTTTGTTGCCTAGGAGTGAACGAGAATTTGGATAGTGTGATCCCTGATGGATCTCAGGGGGCGTCAGGGCGAGGTGATTCACTTAGTGATCTATTATCACATTATATACCCCTGGCCGTGAAGAACTATTGCAACGCACTAATGAGGACCTGACAAACACTATCCTTTTCGTGTTTCAGCGTAAACTGTCATTGAAGGGGGTAGGTCTTCTGGAACGTTCATCTCTGGATTTGAGTTTAGCTCGATGGAGTAGGAACTGGTTCATTATGCATACACATGGTCAGTACACATATTGTTATGGTATGGTTAAGGTACATATTGTTGTAGCATAGTCAAAGTACATATTGTAGTGGCATAATCATTGTACACACATTGTTGATATATGTTGTTACAATACTGTTAATGTTTATATCATTGCGAGATATATTTACTGTAGATACTTATGAATTAATAACATGAATATGCTTGCGATATCTATATGTATGGAATGACTTCGTTGTTCGTATCATTTCTTTGCTGCCCTAATGACATTTGATGTAGGGGATCTCACCTCTTTGTGTTTTGTTCTGTTGTCTTATTTTACATTTACGTTCAGTGAAGTCTATGGTGGTAGCGAGATAGAATCTTCTTGAAGGACGCAGCTTGTGAGGGGACAGATGCATGAAATTCGCACCTAGTTTTCAGGTGCGTTAAGTTTTTCTTGTTAGTGTTATTACTATGATTTTAGGTATGACCTGTCATGGGGAATTGCTACTGTTCCTTTTTGAGCCTGTAAGTTTTATGTTCTGAATGTTGGTGAATTTATTTCGTGGTGTATATGAAATGAGTATTAATCTGTTCAATATATTTTTATAATACCCACATCTTTAGTAAGTTATGGTATCTGTGGAAAGAAATTTTAAAACCTGTATTTTATAATATTAAATCATTTACGACTTGGGTTCAGTTTTAAAAAAGTTAGTCTTAAAGGTAATTCCCTTCGAAGGAGGGTGTTACAACCAACCTATCCTTAATCATTTTTATCTATTTTGTGGTTTGTTGTACCAACTCAGAGTCTAGGATGGTTATTTCTCCTATCTTATGCCAACATAGAGGTGATCTACATTTTTTATAATACAAAGCCTCATATGGTGCCATACCTATGTTGGTGTGATAGCTGTTATTGTAGGCAAACTCCTCTAAAGGTAGGAATCTATCCCAACTACCCCGTTGCTCAAGTACATATGCCCTAAGCATATCCTCAAGGGTTTGGATAGTCCTCTCAGTCTGTCCATCAGTTTGTGGATGATAACTTGTGCTAAAATTTAACTTGGTCCCAATGGCCTTTTGCAAGGCTTCCCAAAATCTGGAAGTGAATCTAGGGACTCTATCTGATACTATACTTAAGGGAATTCCATGCAACCTAATAATCTTATGTAAATATAATTGAGCTAATTTATCCAAAGAATAATTAGCTCTTATTGGCAAGAAGTGGACAGATTTAGTTGATCTATCCATTATGACCTATATAGCATCATACCGTGGCTAGGTTCTAGGTAGTCCAATTACAAAATCCACTAAGATACATTCCCATTTCATTTCAGGGATTTCTAAGGGTTGTAATGGTTCAGAAGGTTTCTAGTGTTCTATCTTAATTTTCTAATATGCCAAACACTTAGATACATACTCTGCTATGTCTGCTTTCATTCTAGACCACCAAAACATTTGCTCTTGTAAGCCTCTTCCAAAATTATCTCTTTGATTTCAGAATTCTTTGCAATTCAAAGTCTATTCCTAAACTTAATCATTCCATCATCTACTTTGCTAAACTCCTTTTGGTTTCCCAACAAAACTTGCTCACTTATTTCCTTTAAAGTTTTATCTCTTTCTTGTGCTTCTCTAATTTAGTCTTTAAGTCACTAACTATATGTCTACTTTGCTCATATAGAGACTATGTGGTGACACAGTCACTGCAAGACTCAAGTTTCTAAAACTCTCTAAAAGCTCTATTTCTTGGATCATCATTCGAGACATATGTAAGAATTTCCTACTAAGTGCATCAGCCACAACATTTGCTTTACCAGAATGATATTTTAACTCAAAGTCATAATCTTTTAAAAATTTCATCCACCTTCTCTGCCTCATATTCAATTCTTTTTGATTAAACAAGTACTTTAAGCTCTTGTGGTCACTAAAAACTTCAAACTTAACTTCGTAAAGATAGTGTCTCCATATTTTCAAAGCAAACATAACAACTGCCAATTCTAAGTCATGAGCAGGGTAATTCTCTTTGTGAGGTCTTAGTTTCCTGGAGGAATAGGTAACTACCCTCCTATTCTACATAAGAACACACCCTAACCCTTTCTTTGAAGCATCACAATATACTTCAAAGTCCTCTTGAGGATCTGGAATTACCAATATAGGTGTTGTGGTCAGTTTTTGTTTCAACTCTTAGAAACTACACTCACATTCTTGTGTCCACTCAAAAGAACTACCTTAGCCTAGTTAAGGGTTGAGTTATCTGAGATAATTTCTTGATAAACCTTCTATAATACCCACCCAGTCCTATGAAACTTCTAATCTTGATCATAGTGGCAAGCCTTTTCTAACACCCTCCCTAATCTAATAGTCCTAATTAGAGTTATAGAAGCTCAATAAAACTGGTATGAGTTATCTATTAAGTTTGTTAACGTTTTGAATTAATTTGAGCTTAATACTATAAACCTGAATATGAGAAATAGCTTATAAAATATCAGAATTTAACATAAACGGCTGAGATGATAGAAATAAATATGGAAAGTTTATTTCTAGGTTATAAGTGATTAAAATGAGTCGTAGTAAATTTTAGAGAATCAACTAAATTAGTTTGGCATTTTTAATGACACTAGATGAGTGTTTAAAGACCAAATTAAATAGAAAAAGTAACTCAAAAGGTCATAAGATTTTGAGAAAAAGTTAAAGAGATGATAAAGATTAATATAAGAATGGATATTGGATTAAAATGAATACCTTAAGCCTCTTGGCTTAACTCCTTAGGTTTAACTAAACTTAGGAAGGAATAGTGAAGCTTAGTGGCTAATAAAGGTGTAAAAAGATAATTGTTGAATGAGAAATATAAAAATTGAAGGAAATATTACAATTTTCTATAATACTTATGAAAGTTAGAAAATTCATTACCGAAATATTAAAGTATCCCTAAGAGATACAAAATTTTTGGTTGAATTTCATTCTTATTTCCTAGTTCTTTCTCTCCATCGCTTTTCTTTCTCTGCATTCTTATCCTATCTTTGTCTTTCTTCTCACTTACTCTCCACTCACACGAAAACTCAGCAGAAAGAAAAGAGAAAGAAAAGAAGGAAAAGAAAGGAAGGAAGATAAGAAAAGAAGGGAAGTAGGAAGAAGGAAAAGGAAGGAAAAAAAGAAGAAACAAAGGAGAATCATCTAAGATAGATTGAGGTAGGGGTGTATTTCCTTACCTTACCAATTCTTCTCTTGTTTTCAAAGAATTTTGAGTTGGTAACTTAAATGAAATAGATGAAATTAATGATAAGATGATGATAATAAGGTACTATGCCTGTGATATGTGTGAATGCTTATATCTTGAAGCATATCAAATAAGTTTTTGATGATAACAAAACCAAAAGAGAATATCAAGATCAAAAGAAAAGACCAAGATCAAAAGAAGGAAACCAAGAGGTATATAGAAATAGGTCTTAGAATTTCAATGTAAAATGCTCTCAAGGTATCTCAATGATCTTCAAATGGTTTTTTAAAGATCCTTTTAAATCAACTAATAATTCAAAGTTCATCTTTTTAAAGATATGTTGATTTCAATCTTGGATTTCATAACTCAAAAGTAAATCTTGTCAAAATCCAAGCTCCAATATGTAAGGATTGACCAATACACTTAATTGGGGTTGAAAAATATGTTTAAAGGACAAGGTAATCGATTACACATATATTGTAATCGATTACAAGCTAAACAGAGACCTTGTAATTGATTACATTGAGCGTGTAATCGATTACAAGTATGACAGAAGCCTTGTAATTGATTACACTGAGGCTGTAATTGATTACAAGTCTGGCAGAGGCCATGTAATTGATTACACAAGGCTGGTAATCGATTACATCTTGCCCAGAAAGCCAAGAACATGTTCAAACAGCCATGTAATCGATTACCACTATGGTGTAATCAATTACCACTGGTCTGACAGTGCCCAAACAGCCATGTATCAATTACTTTTGTGAGAGTTTCATTCTATCAATCTTGTTTATTGTAAAGAAGAGGGTGATGTATCCCTCCAAATTGTAAAGGGTGAGGCATCCCTTGTTTGAAGAGGCTTAAGCTACAAAAGGTGAGGTATCCCAAGGTGGTGTTGAGTGCTCCAATTTGTAAAGGTTACAAGCACCTAATTCAAGCTTGGAATTTAGTGAAAAATCTCAAGTGATTGCTTAAGGATTGGACGTAAGCTATAACACCCTCACCGAAGGACATTACATTTCAAACTAACTCTTTTTCAAAAGAATTAAAATTTTACTCAAACAATGAAATAATTGACATTATAAAATACGAGTTTCAAAATCTCTTTTTAAATGAATAACATGAACTTACCGAAACAGAGAAACTCAAGTTATAAGAACTGAATAAAAGACTTTTCATAAAACAAAGTTTACTATACATCAATGAGTAAATTATAATTATGTTTTAAAAGCATAAAAGTTACGTACTCCAAAAGAACATATATAACTACCATATGAAAACTGAGCCTAGTCCAAGTCCAAGCACTTGAAGAGTAGGGTCTTGCAACCGATCTTCCTCCAAATTCCCTTCGGGATCCCTAGAAGACAAAACCCCCAATCGAGGCATGTCATTACGGACAGGAGTCCGAGCAGTCGACTCCACAGAGTCCTCCCTAGAGGTAGCTCTATAATCATCCCAAAACTCTCTAAGAGGCATACAAAACTCCAAGTGAATAGCTGCATCCACGGTAAGCGTAGTAACATCATGCTGGGTCCTGCTCCAAAACAAGGTGACATCTCTAACATACTGAATGTGCCCCGTGTCCCAATGGATGTTCCACGCTTTGATACCCCCATGAAACTGTAGCCTAGTGAAGCCTCACGGATCTTGCCTTGCCGACATTACGGTCTTTACAGACATGAGCATAAAATAGAGACAAATAGAATAATACAATAAAAGAGGTGAGATTCCCTACATTAAATACCATTATGTCAGTAGAGAAACAATACGAACAATTTAGTCATTCCATACATACAAATATCACAAGTATTTTCACGTTATTAATTCATAAATATCTGCAGTAAACATATCTCACAATGGTATAAGCATTAGTAGTACTATAACAACATATATCCATAATGTATACACAATGACTATTGTAACGCCCCTTTTCTGGAGGGAACGTCACATTTGTCAAATAAAATAAAATGCGGAAATTAAATAATTAATCACTTAAGACCCGGTTTAAATAATTAAAGGTTGAATTACTTGATACTTAATATGTAAAAATAGCAGTATATTTTTTTTTCTTATATAATAATGATGACAACGCGGAATGTTAATTACCGTAAAATAAAATAGTAAACGAAATTTCACCTGAATAACATACATACATATACTTAAATATAACGGTGTTTTAGTTACAAGCCTGGAATCAATCCAAAAAGCAAAACTATACCTGCCTATGGATTTACATATCAACACTACTCCAGAATAACAAAATATACAACCCATAAGACAAAAATACCATCAGGCCCCCAAAATAAAAGACTGGCAGCCATCAGTAGCTAGCAGTGATGTCAATCCTTCATGTGAAGAGGAATCGTGTCAGGATCCTCTTCAGGGTCCTCTTCGGGGTCGTCCTCAGGGACTTCCTCGGGATCTTCCTCAGGATCTTCCTCATCATCAGAGGAAATCACCATAGGAATAGCAGAGACACGGGACGGGGCCCGAGCTGTAGAATCAAATGAGTTTTCACGCGGGTTGTGGAAACGAGAACCCCACATCTCGCGAATGGGTAGATAGAACTCCAGATGTAGTCGAATATGGTAGGTGAGAACCGGCATCTCGTGTCACCTCCAGGCTAGAGCAATAGACACGTCACCGAGGTACACACAGCGATCGGAGCTGAGGTTGATGTGCCAGCATTCTGGCCCTCCCAAGAAGGTCAGACGCATGTCGCCCAGAAGTCTGTGCATGCGCGCCTCCATCTCCAAGCAAATGCTAGTTGAGGTACGACCACCCGCTCGAAGGTTCAGTAGCACCGACCTCCTTGCCATCGTCTTCGACAAATATAAAGTATATACAAATAGTGCACAATAGCAATACAGAAAAGAGGTAAGATATCCTACCATCAATACCAATACAGCAACCAAGAATCGAACGGCGCATAGCGCCCACGTAGCATGTAAAGGCAATAAATAAATTTCTAAACAGATAACCAATCAGGCAGTCATCGACAGGGATAATGAATAAGTCATAATATCCAGACAGTTAAATCCAAGCAGTTAAATCCAGACAGTTAAATCCAGGCAGTTAAATCCAGATAGTTAAGTCCAGGCAGTCCATAATAATAAGAGCAGTCAACCATTCATAGTATACAAAACAGCATCAATAAATAAATGTATGACAATGTGATGCATATGCATGGACGCCCTGATATCCTACTCCATGGGAATAAATCCAAAGTACATCCGACTCGATCGTCAACCAGATGTTTCCCAAAGTACATCCGACTCAATCGTCAACCGATGTTTCTCAAAGTACATCCGACTCAATCGTCAACCAGATGTTTCTCAAAGTACATTTTAGGTTCATTATGGATTTCCCAAACTCTCCAAGTTTCACACTCTCTTGTGCTTTTCTTCTAGTAAACTCAAGTCTTATAATAATTATCCCATTGGCTCATTAAGGTTTAAGAAACCCTTAATTTCTTGTACTCTTTAAATACTTGTAATTCAAGTTATGGGTTATGGAATTTTAGCCCAAATCTCACTTAGAGGCCGTGGCCTTCCCAAGGTCTCAATTAAGTCATATTCACATGATTAGTCCCATTTAAGTGTTACTTGATCCAATTTATTTAATCACTATGATTACCTTGCAATTCTTGCTTATTTCCTAAGTCTTAACCATAATTCATTATGAAAATTAATGTTACAAATTATCTTCTATTAAGCTTTACTTAATTCCTTGATTAACTCAAGTCTTAGTATCTCACAATTTTAGTCATCATTTCCCTCATTCAAGCCCTCATAACCGTGACACTCAAGGGGTTACTAGATTACCATTTTCTTTTCATTAACTTGTCCTTCCTTTACTCAATTTACCTAGCATCATTCTTGACATAAATTCCATCCAAATTCAGCCACAAAACAGCCCCAAGAACCATGGAACTTCTAGCCAAAATTTTTAGATTTTAGTTCACCTAACTTGCCCTTAATTCCTTGTCTTGATTAAGCTTTACATTGATCAAAATTTTAACTTAATTTCCCCACATTTTCCAGCCCAAAACCGTGACACACTTAGGATCACACAACCAGAATTTTACTCCACTTAAACCCACATTAACCACTTGATTAAATTAAGCATGCATTGATAAAAATTAAGCATCATTCATCATGCATTTTCCAAGCCAAAACAGCCCCAAAACCGTGGCACACAATGCATGTCCAGCAACCAGAATTTTCAGCAAGCCAACATGGATTCCAATCACAAGCATACATGATTAAACAACCATTTAATCCATTTCTCAAAGCTAAACTAATATAGCAATCAAGTGAGCAAATTTACAAGCACATTCAAGAATAACCACTATGTGGTTTCTCTTCCAAAAATCAAATACAAGGTCCCTAGTTGCTAAAGAGGTTGAGGGGGATTAATCTTCCTCTTACCAAGAAGAAGAACCAAGAACACTTCCAAGAACCCCTTTGATTTTCGGATTTTGGCTGCAAAAACCCTAGAAAATGCAACATGAATTAGGACAAGGTAATGGTGTGAAAATGAAGAAGAGAATAGCTATAAAATCAAGGTGAAAATGGAAAACGAAAATGGAGTTAAATTCTGAAAATTTTCAGCCATGGAAGCTTACCTTCAAAGCTTGAAAAGAGGTTGAAGATGATGGCTTTCTTGAAAACTCCAAGCACAAATGTTGAAGAGAATGAGTAGGAGATTAAGAAGGTATGATCAAGTATTGTTTTCGTGATGGTTGGGGGAATGGGAGAGTGGGCTGCCGTGAGGTGAGTGGGAGAGAAAAGAAAGAAATGTTGAAGAAGGAAATGGAAGAGGAAGAACGTAAATGAGATAGGAAAATAGGCTTTTGGGTGATAATGATGTAATTGTGATATTTGGTTAATTAAAACCAATTTTTTTCCTTCCCAAACAGCAGCAGCAGACGTGAGAGGGGGAGAGGGGTCTGAATTTTTGGCTTCCAAAGGAAGCTAAGGGCATTGGGTCATTATTTGGTCAAAGCTTCTCAAAGAAGCTTTGATTATTTAATATTAAATTTGAATTAAAGTGAATGGATTAGACATAAAGTAGATTGCATTAGGATAATGTGATAGGATTTTTATTACACACTATTATCCCATAGATAATAGTTACAGTTGATAGAAATCGAAATTTAATTAATCTGACAGATGAATTTTTCGCTATATTAATTTATTTTATCTGTTAAGATTTCTCGAAAAATGGTGCGAACCTCGTAAACTGTGTCAAGTCTCGGGTTTAGTAAGATCCCCCGTCGACTTATCCATAGTCCAAGATTCACAGAGAAAATGTCACATTTTCTCAGTTCCGCGCAGTACGCACGCAAAATGAAGAATATATTAAAATATTCATCGTTCCCGAAAAATTCCCAGAAAATTCTCAAAAATTGTAAATATTGTAAAACGATTATTCGTCATGTTATTTTCCAGTTTTTGAAACGTTACAGTCGTTTTCACGACTCTGTTCCGTATTCATGCAAAACGAGAAATATATTAAAATATTCATCATTTCCGTAAAATCTCAGAAAAATTCCCATAAATCACAAATATTAGAAAATGACTATTGGTGATGAAATAATCAATTTCCGGAGTGTTACACTGGTCTCAGAAATTTTCAGCCCAGTGTACACGTAAAACGAGAAATATATTAAAATATTCGACGTTTCCGTAAAATTCTAGAAAAATTCTTAAAAATCAAGAATATTATAAAATGACATTTTATAAATGAATGAACAGTTTTCGGGATGTTACAACTATGCCACCACAATATGTACCTTGACCATGGCGACAACATGTGCCTTGACCATGCCACACAATAATATGTACTTTGACCATGCTACAACAATATGTGTACTGACCATGTGTACACTAAATGAACCATTTCCTACTCCATGGAGCTAAACTCAAATTCAGAGATAAACTTTCTAGAAGACCTGCCCCCCTCAATGACAGTCTACGCCGTACCATGAAAAGAATAGTATTTGTCGGGTCCTCATCAGTGCGTTGCAATGGTTCTTCATGGCCAGGGGTATATAATGTGATAACAGATCACTAAGTGAATCACCTCGCCTTAATACCCCTTGAGATCCATCCGAGATCACACTATCCAAATTCTTGTTCACTCCTAGCCAATAAAAGCCATAACAGCCACCGACTGTACAATGCTTAGATGCATGATCAACAACATCAAACCACTGTTGGACTATTCCCAATGATATTAAAGCAACCGCTCATACAATTGTATAATACCATTAGTATCAATGATATTATATAACTGCCCATACAATTACATAATACCACTGATCCACTCGGGTCCAGTACCTCGATTTCACAGCAACCTTGCTGTTATTTTCAGTCACAAGGTATCTTTATCGCATAATTCAGAAAATCACCATTCATCATCTTGATTTCGTAAATTCTTTTCCTTTCCCTAAACCCTAAAATATCTCAAGTTTTTATTATTAAAATTCCTCAAAATATCATTTGCTAATATCATTTCCAAAACTTACATTATTTTTAATTTAATGAAATCCTTTTCCATCATCCTTATTAACATCCTCTTGAATGAATTACTTTAAGTTTCAACTAAATCCTAAATCCTATCCCTCAATACCACAACCGAAAATCACTCTTTTTGCTTAATAGTAAAAAATTTATTCCTTTCCATTCTTATCGTATAAATCCTTAATTAAATTTCTTTATCATTAAACTAACTAGATTCACCACTAATAAATCATTTTCCTTATTCTAACTATCCCCAAAACTATTTCCATTGATATAGCTAAAAGTCATTATTCCTCAAATCATAACATTGTGATTATCTCCTTTTTTTACTTATAAATCCTTTGATCCTAATTAGTCCCTCAAATCGTCTAAGTAATATTCTCTAATATTCTTTCTAAAACTTTCATTATTTAAATTCTAAATAAAATTCTTCCCATCCTAATTACTCTTTCATCCTATTATCAAATATTTTAGGTCTCCAATTCACTCTTTCATTCAATTATCAAATAACATGGTCAAAAATCAATTCTTTTCAATGGTAAAACTTTGTTTACTTTCTTTTTCAACTTATAAAGTCATAAATCAGACTCTTGCTACCTAACTATCTAAGTTCTTAATCCATAATATATTTTAGCCTTGAACACCCTATTCTCCACATCATGGCCGTGAGCTACAATAGTTTTTGGAACCAAAATACTTTTCCTTTCTAGCATAATTTAAAGCATACAACATGATTTTGAGCATCACAATCATACTATACAAGTCCACGCATACCATCAAAGTAGTAAAATCACATAAAGCATATAACGACAAGTCACAAAGTCATACAATCATAGTGAATAAATCATCACATGGATTTATCACCTACAAAGGAATTCGTTCCTTACCACCATAAGTGGTTGATGAGATTAATCTTCCTCTTACCTAAGATGTAGCTTCCTAGCTCCTTGTAGGTCCTCTTGAAAAAGCTTCTCCTTTTAAGAAGATCCTTAAAATAAAATAACACACAAACATAAACATCTAGGGCTTAGAAACAAGATGTTTTAGAAGAAACCCACAACAACAAAGTGTCTTAGGATGGGGTTTTGATTAAAAAAATATGGATAGATGAAATTAAAGAAGATTAAAAGAGTGGGTTGAGGGGTGTGGCTGTGAGGCTTTCTAAGAAAAAGAAGAGAGTTTTATATTTTGGCTTCTTGATTCTTGATAGAAAGATAGAAATGAACTAAGTGATAGCAAAAAAATCAATTCTTTGGCCCCCAAGGACCTATGGTCATGAGCTTTGGGAGAAAGAAATGGAAGAGAGTATTTGATAGATGGTTATTCACAAACAAGACAAGAAAAACTTAGGAAGGATAAGAATTTTACCTTAAAATCCTTGAACTTGAGATTTGAATAAAATCTTGAAGAAGCACTTGATGAGGGGTGGACAAAGTCAAGATCTTCACACCAAATGGTCTTAGGAAGAGATATGGACTCAAGAATGTGATTGATTAGAATTAACGAAGAAAAGATAGTGGATTTTTGGGTGGTGGCCATGAGGTGTAGAGAAAAATGAGAAAAGAAGAACATAAATCAAGAATCTTACTTTAAGAGCTTCAAGTTAGGGCTTGAAAGAAAATGATGAAGATGAGAGAATTTGATGATGATCACAACATAGAAGATCATCCAAAAGGTGTATAGATTCTAGAAGTATGATTGATTGGAGCAAACAAAATAGAAGAGGGAAATGGAGAGTGGTGGCTGTGAGCCACTAGAGAGAAGGTGAGAGAAGAGAAAAAGTGAGAGAGAAAGGTGAAAACTTTTTGAGATGAAAAGTGAAATGAAGCTTAAGTGAAAAGATGACAAAGTTGTCATCTTTTCCCCCTCCAAAACTGTGCACTATGCCTAGGGAGAAGGAGCCAAACTTCTCTTGCAAGCTTCTCCCAAAGCTTCCCTAAGAAGCTTCATCCTTTGTCCAAAAAGTCAAATATGATGTCATTGGGTGATGTCACTTAGATGGTGTCATAAAAGTGACTAGATGGAAATAATCTACTAGATTTTTAGTACAAGTTATTACCCAATAGATAAAAGTCATAGTTGACAATGCCAATATTTATTGTCTAATGGATAATAGAATGTACCCAAATTTTATCCGTCAGATAAAATCTTAAAAAATAAAAACTTCATAAATTGTGACCGGCCTCGAGTTTAGTAAGATCTCCTGATACGCTTCCGCAGTCCAAAACTTCTTTGGCCTTGGAAAAATATTTTATTCTTCTGGCCCCATTTAACGTGCACACAAATTGAGGAATAATCAAAGTTGCCCAAATAATTCACAAAAATTACAAAAATTATAAAAAAAACAAAGAACCGAAAATAAGGAATTTCTGGGGTGTTACATAAGCCACAAGTGGATTGGTGGCTGAACCAAGATAAAGCTTGATGTTTGTTTTCTCTAAACTCTACTATTTACTTTGAGCACTGTTTTATTGATTTATCTAAATTCTATCTCCCTTGGGTAATTCATTCAAGAGTGAAAAGTTTACATCTCTTCTATCCATTCATCTCTAACAAACAATAGCTTTAACAAAAATAAGAATTCAAGTATTTTGTGAAAGATTTGTGAACTTATTTTATAAACTCAATTCACCCCCCTCTTGTGTATTGAGGCCACTTGGTAACAAGTGGTATCAGAGCTAGATTCTTGTATAAAGAGCTTAGCAGCTTCAAGAGAAGTGATGGCTTCAAATGGTTTTTCCAACGAAGGTTCTTCTATAAACAGACTTCCTTATTTCAATGGAGATGATTATGTCTATTGGAAAGAGAGGATGAAATTTTTTATTGAAGCTGTTGATATTGATGTGTGGGATGTTGTTGAAAATGGTCCTTTTGTTCCCACACATATTTGATGGTGTAAGAACCAATACATCAAGAAGCAAATGGACCGATGAAGATAAGAAAAATGTTCAATACAATTTGAGAGCCAAGAACATCATTACCACTTCTTTGGGGTATGATGAATTCTTTAGGGTATCAAATTGCAAGACTGCCCAAGAAATGTAGGATACATTGCAAGTAACCCATGAGGGTATAAGTGAGGTGAAAAGGTCTAGAATAAATACACTTACTCATGAATATGAATTGTTTAGAATGAATCAAGGAGAAAGCATTCAAGATATGCAAACGAGATTCACTCATATAGTTAATCATCTTGCTTCATTGGGAAATTTTTTTGCCAATGAAGATCTTATTAACAAAGTTTTGAGATGTTTAAGCAAGAATTGACAGCCCAAAGTGACAGCCATATCAGAGTCAAGAAATTTAGCCATAACGACATTGGCCACTCTCTTTGAAAAATTACAAGAACATGAGCTAGAATTGAATAGGCTCAACTAATATGAAGAGCAAGATAAGAAGAAAAAGGGGATTGCACTTAAGGCCCCTTCCTCAATAATTAATAATGAAGATGAAGATAATGAAGACGACATTGGAAATCTTGAAATGAATGAAGAAAATTTCAGTCTCGTAAAGAAGTTTGGAAGATTTCTTAAGAAGAAAAGAAGTCAAAGAAGACCATCTTTTCCTTCTAAGAAGACATATCAAAAGGGAGAAAGAGCTTCATCTATTCCAACTTACTATGAATGTGGAAAGTCTGGGCACATAAAGATGGAGTGTTCGGATTATCGAAAGAAGATGGAGAAATTAAAAAGAGACCTTCTAAGGAAAGAAAAGGAAGGAGAGCATACATTGCTTGGAAAGACAATGATATGGATTCTACTGATGATTTAGAAAATGAGGAAGCTCACCTTTGCCTCAAGGTAAATGAATAAGAAGAAGAAAGTGAAATAGAGGTAACTTTATTTAATCTTGAATCTTCTCCTTCATATAGTGAATTACAAGATGCATTCCAAGATTTACATGATGACTCCATGAGGCTCACTAAAATGGTTTTAACCTCCAATAAAAAAATCTCCTTATTAGCAAACAGAGTTTCTATTTTCACATGATTATACATCCACACTCTCATCTTATTCATCATGTAAAGCATTTGAAAGTGAAATTGAAGATTTAAAGAATACACTTGCAAAATTTACTTTTAGAAGAGACAATTTGAATGTGTTACTAGGGAAACAAAAATGTGTTTTTCAAAAAGTCGATTTGGGGTATAATCCCAATAACTAACAAAAATCTTACAAAAATTTCTTTGTTTCCACTAATGCATCAAGTAGTCCCTTTATAAAATGCTTTCATTGTGGGAGGAAAGGACATAGTGCATCCATATGTAATGTTAGAAAGAACATAAACACCGAGATTGGAACAAAAAGGGTTTGGGTTCCTAATGACACATTGCCTAACTCTAACACACAAGGACCCAAGACTATTTGGATACTAAGGGTTAAAATTTGAATGTGTGTTGTAGGTGTGCTTGAAGACCAAAAGCTCAAGTTGGTACTTTGATAGTGGTTGCTCCAAGCACATGATAGGTGATGGCTCCAAGTTCTCCTTTCTTGCACCAAAGAAGCATGGACATGTCACCTATGGGGACAATAATAAAGGAAGGATCCTTGGAGTTGGAAAGGTTGGTAAGAATTCCTCTACCTTAATAGACAATGTATTATATGTAGATGGACTTAAGCATAACTTGTTAAGCATAAGTCAATTATATGTTAAGGGAAATATAGTTATCTTTGATTCTAATTGTTGCATAATTGAAGGTAAGGATGATAAACAAGTCAAGTTAGTTGGACATAAAATTGATAACATCTATATGATAAATCTTGATGATATTGCCTCTCAAAATGCAAAATGTCTTATGAGTAAAGAAAATGATTCATGGTTATGGCATAGGAGAATTGCCCACGTTCACGTGAATCACCTAAATAAACTTGTTTCTAAAAATTTAGTGATTAGTCTTCCAAAACTCAAATTTGAGAAAAATAAACTTTATGATGCATGTCAAAAGGGTAAACAAGTAAAAGTTTCTTTCAAAGCTAAAAATGTTATTTATTTAACTAGACATTTACAACTTTTGCATATGCATCTTTTTGGTCCATCAAGAACTATAAGCTTTGGGGGTAACTATTATGCTTTTGTGATTGTGGATGATTACTTTAGAAATATATGGACTCTATTTCTTGCTCATAAGAATGATGCCTTTAATGCATTTAGAAAACTTGCAAAAGTTATTCAAAATGAGAAAAATTGTAGCATTGCTTCCATTAGAAGTGATCACGGTGGAAAATTTGAAAATCATGAATTTGAAATGTTTTGCAATGAAAATGGCATTGAGTATAATTTTTCTGCTCTTAGAACTCCACAACAAATAGAGTAGTTGAAAGAAAAAATTGATCTTTAGAGGAGTTATCAAGTACTATGTTCAATAAAATAAACCTTCCTAAATATTTTTGGGCGTATGCGGTTAGCACTACTTGCTATGTCATGAATAAAGCTCTAATAAGGCCTATTTTAAAGAAAACTCCCTATGAACTTTATAAAGGAAGGAAACCAAACATTTCCCACCTTCATGTCTTTAGTTGCAAATGCTTTGTTTTAAATAATGAAAAAGATAACCTAGGCAAGTTTGATGTTAAATCCGATGAGGGAATATTTTTGGGTTACTCACTTAATAGTAAATCCTTTCGAATTTACAATAAAAGAACTATCGCCGTTGAAGAATCAATAAATGTTACATTTGATGAATCTAACTCCATTGGGTTGGGAAAGGATGTTATCGATGATGTTGCAGAAATTTTATCCAACACTCACATTGGAAACAAAGAAGAAGAGCAAAAGAGAGAAAATCAAAGGGAGGAAGCACCTCCACAACAAGAAGAGGAAGGTTCAAATAATCTTCCAAGAGATTGGAGAACTTCAAGATACCATCCTCTAGACCAAGTAATAGGTGATGCATCAAAAGGGGTAATCACTCGAAACTCTCTTAGAAATACATGTAATCATATGGCTTTTGTCTCTCAAGTTGAACCTAAAGACATAAATGAGGCCATTAATGATGATCATTGGACCTTGGCCATACAAGATGAACTAAACCAATTTGAAAGAAATCAAGTTTAAGAATTGGTTCCAAGGTCCAATGAACATCCAATCATTGGCACCAAATAGGTCTTTAAGAACAAACTTAATGAAATGGACTTAATAATAAGAAACAAAGCTAGGCTTGTAGCTAAGGGTTATAATCAAGAAGAAATCATAGACTATGAAGAAACATATGCTCCCGTAGCTAGATTAGAAGCCATTAGAATGCTACTTGTATATGCATGTATCATGGATTTTAAACTATTTCAAATGGATATCAAAAGTACCTTTTTAAATGATTTTATACAAGAAGAAGTGTATGTGGAATAACCTCCTAGTTTTGAAAATTTTGAACTGTCCAACCATGTTTTTAAATTAAGAAAGGCCTTGTATAGTTTAAAACAAGCTCCTAGAGCTTGGTATGAAAGGTTGAACAATTTCTTTTGGAAAATGGCTTT
The DNA here is from genome assembly GCA_029884595.1 of Ormosia semicastrata. Taxonomy (NCBI): domain Eukaryota; kingdom Viridiplantae; phylum Streptophyta; class Magnoliopsida; order Fabales; family Fabaceae; genus Ormosia; species Ormosia semicastrata. The sequence continues at coordinate 26,850,664 of JAQQTO010000048.1, read as the reverse complement.
TTTAGAGGAAAGGTTGACACTACTCTTTTCATCAAGCATAAAAAGCATGACATTTTTCTTGTTCAAATATATGTTGATGATATTATATTTGGTGCTACTAATGACTCTCTCTGTAAAGAATTTGCTAATATTATGCAAAGTGAGTTTGAAATGTCCATGATGGGTGAGCTCAACTTCTTCTTTGGTATCCAAATTAAGCAAACAAAGGATGAGACTTTCATAAGTCGATCAAAATATTGTAATGAGTTGCTCTAGAAGTTTGGAATGGAGGGTGTCAAGCAAAGGGCTACACCAATGGGTACTTCTTGTTAATTGGACAAGGATGAAGGAGGTAAATCTGTAGAAATTATGAAATATAGAGGTATGATAGGCTCACTCCTTTATCTCACAGTAAGTAGGCCAAATATTATTTTTAGTGTGTGCATTTGTGCTAGATTTTAAGGAAATCCTAAAGAATCACACCAAAGTGTTGTTAAAAGAATTATGAAATATCTAATAGACACTTCACAAATGGGATTATGGTAACCTAAAGGTACTTCTTATAGCTTAATTAGGTATTCTGATTCTGATTTTGCTGGATGTAAAATGGATTGAAAAAGCACTAGTGGGACATGTCACTTGCTTAGAAGCTCACTAGTTTCTTGGCATAGCAAGAAACAAAATAGTGTGGCATTATCTACAGCTGAAACTGAATATGTTGCAGTTGGAAGTTGTTGTGCTCAAATCCTTTAGATGAAGCAACAACTTCTAGACTATGGTCTTAAGCTTGATCACATCCCTATAAAGTGTGATAATACTAGTGCAATTAATTTGTCAAAAAATCCCATTCTACACTCCAGAACAAAACATATTGAAATAAGACATCATTTTATTAGGGATCATGTGCAAAAAAGGAGATTGCATACTTGAATTTGTAGAAACCACTAAGCAACTAGTTGACATTTTCACTAAGCCCTTGGCAAAAGAAGCATTCTTCGATATAAGAAATGAACTTGGCATATTGGATCAATAATGCATAAGCTGAAAATCTGAACAAATTCACCTTGCTGCATCATATGTCACTTTTGCTGCATAATGTATATGGTTGCTACATAATTTGAAATTTTACTAGTTAACATGTGTTTTTACTGCATAATGATGGTGTTTTGGTGGTAAATTTTATTGTTTTTAATCATTCATAATTCCAATACTGACTTGAGCATTGGAGGTTTCCCCAAAGTTGTTTTGTAGGTACTCCATCATGACAAAGTCCACCAAGAAGCTCATTCTGACAAAATGGTTTAAATTCTTGGCAAAAGTGGTAATTTTACATAAACATATGTTTTAGATCAAGAACTAATCAGTTTGTATGCTTGCATGATGTTTGAAATTACTTTGAGACTTTTTGGAACTAATTTGAATGCTTTGAGATTAGCCCTTTACTGTTTAAAATGCAAAAATTGAGTCTTAGTAAACTGGTAATCGATTACAAGACCTTTGTAATCGATTACAAAGGTTCTGTCAAGCAGGTAATCGATTACACTAATACTGTAATCGATTACAAGGTTCCCAGAAGGATGGTAATCGATTACATCAATCTTGTAATTGATTACAAGGATTCCAGAGGGCTGGTAATCGATTACACATCAATTGTAATCGATTACACAACATGTTTAAAAAGGATTTCAGCACTGGAACAGCCATTTTCACTTAAACTTTCTAATTTCTCTCTTTTGCTCCACGACCTCTCTTCCTCTCATCACCCCCAAACCTTCAATTTCTCTCTCATTTCTTGGCCAAATCATCCCATTTCACCTCCATACTACTCGAATTTCCTCTCCTCTTCATAACCCCCAATCAATTTCACCAAAAATCTCTTCAATCTTCACCCCATCTCCCTTCAAGCTCTCTTTTTCCCCTTCTAGATCCCTAACTTATATTTTTCATTCTTCCTCATCAACTTTCCAAATTTCTCCACCACCAAACACCATGTGGGTTCCATCAATGGCAGAATCTTCTCAATGCACAAAACGTCCAAGAACATAGACCAATGTTGGAGAATATTCCAGTGCTCCTCCATGCAATATCTTTGGACTGGACCTCACATGTAACTTCTCCACCACCAAGAAGGTGGAGCTATTCCAGAAAAACTTCCAGTTGATGAAACTTATATCTCCAAGGTATCTCCCTCAATCCTTCTGTTCAAGTGAACCCTTAGAGTGCTTCAGATTAACAGAAAGGTTAGGTTTGCTAGGCTTCTTCAGTATTCAAAATGACATTTACTCGAATCTAGTTAAGGTATTTTATGCAAACCTAGGTTATGAGAATGGATGTCTAATATTTGAAGTAAAGAAGAAACAGGTTAAGGTCATTAGGGAAACATAGTATAGGCTGACTAAGCTTGAGTATCATGGCATGAAGTTCTATGGGAATGAGAATGCTTGGGGTGACGATTTTGAGTATAAGGCTACATTAACCTCCCTGACAAGGTCTGGATATGAAATTCCTAGGGATAGGAAGAGGGTAATGGCCACTGATCTGACTATGGAAAATAGAGTGCTTCATTATCTTGTGGCCAGAGGATTGATTCCTAGGGGAGGAAATTACTCCCAAGTTCTTCGATATAATATGGTGGTATTGTGGGCCATGACCATAGGTAGGCCAATCAACTAGGCCTATTATATAATTCAACACATGTTGGATGTTAGGAAGAGGAAGAACTCTGCCTTTCCGTATGATATGCTTGTCATCGCCATATTAGAACACTGCCATATTTCCTTGACTGAAGAGTCAAAGGACACGAGCCATATGATGATGAAGATAGAGGACAGCAACCTCTTCCTCCCACAGCCACCATGGAGCTTCTACTACAAGAAATTCGTAGTTTAAAAATGGGGATGGATCGTATTGAACAAAAGGTGGATCACTTAGAGCTGAGGATGGATTACTCTAATATATATCAAGGAAAGCTGCTCCTGCTCCTCCTAATCCTCCTGCTTCTTTTGCTCCTCCTGCTCCTCTCTCCTTTGCTGGACCTTCTGGTGCTCATCCTGTTGATGATGAGGAGATCCTAGGTTCTGTGAATAATCTAGACATAAATGATGATGACACAGATGATGTGGCAGACGATGAGGATAGTGACAGCGAGGCGACTATATGACCATATTGTCCAGTCATTATCTTGTTTTCTGTATGTATTTGTTTATATGACTTTGGATCCTTCTTTATATTAATGACTATCAAAACTTGATATATTTCTTTTCATATGCATCTGAAATCATTATGATTGGTATACTTACTATGATTGTAAATTGGTTGTGTTGGAATGTTTATGTTTTGATAATTATGGCTGAATGCTTATGTTTTTTTTTTATAATGCCAATGGGGGAGAGATTAGTGAAATATATTGCATGTGTACATAAGATTAATGAAATATATTGCATGTGTACATGTGTACGGGGGAGTCTTGCGCTTTCACATATTCTCACATATTCTATCTCATGCATACATTACGGGGGAAAGTTGCATTTAAATCTCTGATAATCAAATAAATGCAAATATTTCTCTTTCCTTTCAATGTTTAGTTTATCATCATCAAAAAGGGGGAGAATGTGAATGCTTATGTCTTGAAGCATATCAAATGAGTTTTTGATGATAACAAAAGCAAAGGAGAAGATCAAGATCAAAAGAAAAGACTAAGATCAAAAGAAGGAAACCAAGAGGTATATAGATATAGGTCTTAGGATTTCAAAGTAAAATACTCTCAAGGTATCTCAATGATCTTCAAATGGTTTTTTAAAGATCATTTTAAATCAATTAATAATTCAAAATTCATTTTTTAAAGATATGTTGATTTCAATCTTGGATTTCATAACTCAAAATTAAATCTTGTCAAAATCCAAGCTCCAATATGTAAGGATTGACTAATACACTTAATTGGGGTTGAAAAATGTGTTTAAAGGACAAGGTAGTCGATTACACGTGTTGTAATCGATTACAAGCTAAATAGAGACCTTGTAATCGATTACATTAAGCATGTAATCGATTACAAGCATGGCAGAAGCCTTGTAATCAATTACAGTAAGGTTGTAATCATTTACAAGTTTGGCAGAGGCCATGTAATCGATTACACAAGGCTAGTAATCGATTACATCCTGCCCAGAAAGCTAAGAACATGTTCAAACATCCATGTAATCGATTACCACTATGGTGTAATCGATTACCACTGGTCTGACAGTGCCCAACGGCTATATTTGGTGCATTAAATGCTGGGCATTAAAGCACCCAATGACTTTTTTAATGAAAAAAATTTTATCCACTTATGTTAGGGCATCATTAATGGCTGACCTTGAACCTTGAAACATCTTTCTAACACTATATACAAAAATCAGTCCTTGAAATCATTCTTGCTTTTTTTTTTGTACAAATCTTTGAGATATCTTTGAAGAGCATTCTAGAACTTCAATTTGTATCAAATACTCTTGTGAGAGTTTCATTCTATCAATATTGTTTATTGTAAAGAAGAGGGTGAAGTATCCCTCCAAATTGTAAAGGGTGAGGCATCCCTTGTTTGAAGAGGCTCAAGCTACAAAGGGTGAGGTATCCCAAGGTATTGTTGAGTGCTCCAATTTGTAAAGGTTACAAGTATCTGATTCAAGCTTGAAATTTAGTAAAAAATATCGAGTGATTGCTTGAGGACTGGACGTAAGCCACAAGTGGATTGGTGGCTGAACCAGGATAAAGCTTGGTATTTGTTTTATCTAAACTCTACTCTTTACTTTGAGCATTGTTTTATTGATTTATCTGAATTCTATCTCCCTTGGTTAATTCATTCAAGAGTGAAAAGTTTACATCTCTTCTTTCCATTCATCTCTAACAAACAATAGCTTCAACAAAAATAAGAATTCAAGTATTTTGCGAAAGATTTGTGAACTTATTTTATAAACTCAATTCACCCACCTCTTGAGTATTGAGGCCACTTGGTAACAATATGTTTCTGGATATTGAATTTATCATTAATTTGAATCTCTATGAATTTTGTGATTGATGAAGTGGATTTTGATGCTGACCTATTTTTGATAAGTCATTTTGAGATTGGTTTGAATGGATAACTATGTAGAAACTATGTTGTTGTTGTGTTAAAAATGATTGGTTTTGAGTTGTTTGGTCCTAAAACTCTATTTTCTACAAAATTCCAGTTGGTAATCGATTACCAATAGTGGGTAATCGATTACTAAGCTGTTAAAACTTTGATGGGAATGTGGTAATTGATTACCACAAGAGGGTAATCGATTATCAAGCTTTTATATGCCAAAGATTTTAAGTGGTAATCGATTACCACATGTGGATAATCGATTACTAAGCTTCTGTCCAACTGGTAATCGATTACCATGGCTTGGTAATCAATTACCAAGCCTCTGTTTTGGGGCAATAGCATGTGGTAATCAATTACCACAAAAGGTAATTGATTACCATTGCCCTGTTTTGCAAAAATAGAGTTTCTTATCCTATGAAATCTGAAAAGAAGCTTGTTTTATGATTTATTTCATCAATTATGGTATCTTGTGAAATGATTATGCATTTAGCATAAATGTGAAATGAAATGATGAAGTACATTGTTTACATGAATGATGAAAGATGATTCCTTCCAAGTGTAGGGTATTGTGAGGGTGGACATTCCTTCCATATTTATTGATAACTAATAAATGATGGTTTGAAAGATGATAAATGTTGAGAACTGATGAATGATGATTACATGATTAGCTTTACTCTAAGAGCTTATCATTTATTGATTCATTGATATGATATTGATAATATGGTGATATTTGACAATCTACTTGGATATTCAAAATGATTTTGATAAATAATATAAATTGAATTTCTGCTTCGGAAAGAAAAAGAACTTGATTTTGGCATTAGCCATCTTTCTATATGCTAATAATTGAAATTTACTTGATTTTTCCCTGAAGAAGCTAGAATTGTTATGATGACATGGCTTATGAAATGAACTACTGAGAATTTATGATTCTCACCCCATGTATTTGAATTTCCATGATAATTCTAGGAAAAACATATACAGCCAAGTAAGATGAAGAACTTGTGTGTGAAGTCACTTTATTTCTTCTTTTGTATTAATAATTGTACGTAGTTATAAGGATTTGTGCCTTAACGACATGTTATGTATGTAATGCACAACTTTGTATAAACTCCAATTCTAGTTATATATATATATATATATATATATATATATATATATATATATATATATATATATATATATATCTCGTAATAGGCTCATATTTTTATATATCTTCTAAATGTTTTTACTAAAAATGGTATTAGTTTTTTTAAGTGATGTGCCTAATTCTAATTACTAATGCATAAGTTCGGATATGCTATTAGTACTAGTACTGGGATGTTACATATTTCCTATTGCACTACTGTAACACCATAACTTTTAGGTTAATTACAATATAGTCCTGAAATGTGCTGTTTTGTAATTTCTGTGAGTAGTAAATTGAAATTGACTATTTCGTGAGTGCATTTGACTATTGTGTGTGATTTGCACCGAGCCAAGAAAATAATAATTTTCTGATCGAAAAAATTTTATTTTAATTAATTGGAGCTGAAGGATCTTACTAAACCCAATTTTGATTGATGTATATATTGATCTTTTAATTTTTAGGATTTAACTGTGTAATAAAATAATTTTATATTATTATAATATTATTTTATTTGACAGTACCTACTGTCTCAAAAATAGTAGAAATCTGCTTCAAAATGACCATAGACTCTGAAAAGTCTGTGGGATCCACGTTTAGAAAAGCAGTCAATGATTCTGACTGGACTAGACTCTAAGCCAATAGGAACAAGTCAACGAAAGTGGCTTGACTATTTTAAACCAATAAGAAGTAGTCAAACAAAGAGGCAAAGACTTCTTTGTGGACCCTTGGATGAAAAACATGATTTAGATGCTTTTGATCATAACTGTTGATCAAATCAATGGTGTGAGAACAATTCTAATTAAATCACTAAGCAATATCCACCTTAGATCACATCAAGGGCTAGGAATTAAAGTTAAATTCAATGGTTAAAATTAAGTCAAATATAGTGGCTTGACTTTACTTAGTAACTAATTAAACTTAATTTGACCATCTTCATTGCCTAACTAACAAACTAAGTAAACTAACTTAGTTATTAATTAGTTATAATCTAATTATTAATTAAATATCCTAATTTTATTTAGAAGCCATGATATGTGTAATAATATGTTTAACTAATTAATTATATAATTAGAATGTTAATTAAGTAAAATTAGAAAACTTAACCTAATTAATTAGCTATTTAATTAGCCTTTAAGTGAAATCAAATTAAGCCCTAAATTCCCTTGAACCCCACGGCCAAAGAGAGCCAATTCACCATGTTCTCCATTGTTCTTGAACTATCCAAGTGATCATGCATGACAAGTTGGTGACATAGGCCATGTGCCATGCAATTGTGATATTTTGCTATTCAAGTAAATCCTCTAAACTCTCCTACAACACTCACACGGCAGCCCCTCCATATTTTACATTCAATATTCACTTTTACACTTATCAAAAAACTTTACTTCATTTTCTCTCAAATTTCCAAGAACTCAAGAATAGTTTTCTCTTCCATTTTCTCTCTAATTTTTGGCCCAACACCCAAACACCACCATCAATCTTTCATAATTTTTCTTTCTTACTTTTCCTAAACCTAAACTATCTCCTAAACACTTTTCCTTTACAAGGTTTTGTCAAAAACCTACTCCTTCTAGTTGAAAATCAAAGCTTTTGTTCACTTCCCTAAGGGTAAGCTTTTGATTTTGTGGTTTAAAATTTGATTTGTGATTTTCTAAACCATGTTTGTTCCATGGTTTTCCTTTATGAAGCCTTGTATGTGATTTTGCTTATTGTTTAAGAATTTTAGGGAATTGTTTTGGAGTCTATACGAAAATCCAAGGAGAGGAGGAGACTAGGAGATCTTTGTCTTCAAGAGGTAAGAGGGAGATTTAATCTCATCAACCTTGTATGGTGATGAGAAAATGGAATTGTATGTGTATGAAGAATCCATAAGGATTCACTTGTGTGGTTGTTTATTGTTTTTCCAATTTGTGGTTAATTTTATTTGCAAGCATGTCTATAGTTTTAAAATATATTGCATGTGTTTATAATTATATGATTAATAATGTAGGATGTGAATAACATGTAACGATTGTATGAATGTTCCAAAGAATACAATAGAGGCTCACGGCTTCTCCAAGAAACAGAGAATGAAAATGTTCTCAACCATTTTCGAAACAATGATTTAAAGAATCTAGGTAAAATAATAAATTTGAGAATGATTTAGATTAATTATGGCCAACATGCCATTTAATGTACATTTAAATTCCAAATTTATTTTCTAAAGTAGGTTAAGTAGCTAATCAGAATTCTTAATTAAAAGGATTTATTTTAAGTAAGAATTAAAGCAAACGCTTGAAAAATACTAACGTAGAGCTCACTCTATGAGTTTTGAAGCGCGTTAGTAAGTTTCAAGGTGTAATTATTAGGTAAGGTTAAAATGAACAGTATTTAGAGGAAAATGTCAAAAATACCATATACTGATTTTTTAGGTAAAATGCTGCCTAAATTTATTAAAATCAGATAAATAAAATGAAAAGATTCCATAATATATTTATAATATATGAAAATATTCTACGTAGTTTAAAAGTACTAGAAATAGTTTACACATATTTGAAATAATGATTTTTAAGCTATATGGTTAAGAAAATGATTTAAAAATCTTACGCGATTGAGAAAATGATTTAAAAACATTATGCGATGTTCAAAAATGTCAAAATATATTTACGCGATTTAAAATTGTTTGTAAAAGTGACGCGATTGTGAAATTGCAATAAAATTTCTACGCGACTAAATGGAACAGCGAGTTTTGCTGTCGGGCCAAAGTGGTGGACCCGGACATGTTGTGAGATAGTATTGTCAAGTGGAGACATACTATATTTTGATATATTGAGACTGAGGGTATTTTGGTAAATATGGTAATATATTAGAACTAAGGGTATTTTGATAATTTTTTATCATGCTTTGAGAGTTGTGTCAATTTGGTTGATAATTGGCGATTGATTGACAAGACGAATAACACCGTGTTGTGGGTGTGATAGGCGTAGTGTGGTTCATTATATGAACTTAGAGGCATTAGTGTGCGGAGAATTCCATATATGGACAGTGGGTTACTCCTCTGGGCCGTGCTAACGGGCAACACACTAATGATGTCGACAAGCACTGTTCTTAATCGAGATCTTGAGGAGACTATTATGTACAATGCCTGTAGTGCACGATGTATTAGACTGTGTACTGCTACACGATGTTTTGGACTGTGGACTATAGACACGACATTAGACAATGTAATAGTTTGGTTGGGCAGCCTGAGGTACTATTAGTTCTTTTCGGATCATTCTCTCAGATATCTGTGTTTAGCTCCATGGAGTAGGAACGAGTCAGTGTGTGTTCATTCATTATCGGTATTTTAATGTTTGCTATAATCTGTGATAGAACGTATGATGTATTAATTTGCTATACTATATATGATATAATGGTATGTGTTATTGTAATATATGTTTGTATTGTCATTTTCTTTATTGCCATGCCGGTAATAATGTAGATTGTCTTACCTCTCTATATGCTTTACTTTATATTATTATTATATTTTCGTAAAGAGTTTGGGGAAGAGGAAGAGGAATAACTTCTTGAGATTCAGTATCCGGACGAGCACCAGCCGAGCGACCAGTGCGAGGACGGTGAGCAGATAGATCACCCCTATCATCTAGATTGATCTTGAGATCATGGCATTGCTGGGATTCTTCAGTTTTGTGAGACTTGAGTTTCATGGAGGTTCGGAGGCCTAGCGTATGCGCGAGGATAGAGGATCAGTAGTCTACGTGGGACGTCTGACTGTGTCCCTGAGTAGAGAGTTTGATAGGGAGATTATATTTACTACTACTTTATATTTACATCTTGAGTTGCCTCTAACTCTTAGGCGTTACTGGGAAGGGATCTTCCATGCGCCTAGCGAGCTTAATAGTGAGTCAATAGCCCGGACCCATGTCCGTAGAGCTGTGGGACCTCCAGGATGTCTGTCCTTCGATGATCTCTCTGAAGATGATCCATCGGAGGGTTAGAAATCTTTCGAGGTGCACTTGGGCAATGTTATGTTTTTAGTAGTATACTGACACTTTGCTGCTTTGTTAAATATTTGTAGTTGTAAATTATTTGTATACCTATGACAAAAATCATATGTATATTATGGTGCGATTATGTTTTGCTTTATTTTGTGTCCCGTGTTATTTTATTTAATGTTATAAATATAAAAGGAAAAAAATTTACCACTAATATTACTTATGTACCAAAATGTTTTACAACTTGGGTAAGCATTTTATTTTATTTTATTTTATTACATCATAAATGTGACACCCCCACAAGGGTGTTACATTAGTTGGTATCAGAGCCTAAGTTAGAGTCTTTTGGGGTTATGGTTAGGTCTGTTTTTGCTTGTGTTATGTGATTCTCTGTGATTTATTTCCGAAAGGTTACATCTAACTCTGTTCTGTTATGATTGAAGAAAGAGATGTCTGGTGGAAGAAGAGCGCGTGCGAATGTGGAATGTAATGTGGACCCAATGACTGCAGCTACTGAAGCTATGCAGCGAATGGCGGAAGTGATTACCCAGCAAAATCAATGAGCAGCTCAACAGCAAGATGCAAATGTTGATGCTCTGAATTTACCTGAGTTTTGGTGCAATAACCCGCCGCAGTTTAGAGGCGAGTTTGACCCCGAGAAGGCAAGTCTTTGGATTCAAGACTTGGAAAGGGTGTTTGAAGGAATGGGATGTGTAGAGAATAGGAAGGTAACGTATGCCACTTTTATGTTGAGAGGAGATGCTGAAAATTGGTGGAGAGGAACCTGCCAATTATTGCGAGCTGAAGGGACTGAGATCACTTGGGAGGTATTTAGTGAAGTATTTCTGGAGAAGTACTTTCCTGGTAGTGCTCGACATGCCAAGGAGATAGAATTTCTTGGTTTGCGTCAAGGTAACATGACTGTTGGGGAGTATGCTGCTAAGTTTGAGAGCTTGTCACAGTTCTCAAGGTATTTTCAAACTCAACCTGATGAGATATGAAAATGCCATAAGTTTGAGGATGGACTGAGGGTAGAACTAAGGCGAGCAGTGCTACCTAAGAGAATGAGGGAATTTCTTATTTTGATGGATACTTGTCGACGACTCGAGGAGTTGGAGCCATCCCGAGATCCCAGAAATCGTAACTTTGGACCGACTAGGTTCCAAAGAGAAGGTAATAGCAGTAATAACCGATTTCAGCGTAAGCCTTATTTGAGACCATGGGGAAGTCAGCCTCAACGTCTGTCTGCTGGGGGAAGTTCTAGTGGTAACCGAGCTGGCCAAAATGTGGCGTTTACGCCAAGATGTTTTAAGTGTGGGAAGAGTGGCCATATATCTACGGATTGTTCGATTAGAGGAACGACTTGCTTTAACTGCAGAAAACCTGGACATGTTTCTAGGGATTGCACTTAGCCGGAGAGGAAGCCTATTGTAAGTAATGTTCGTGCTACTCAGCCACGATCTGGAGGGCGAGTATATACAATGACTGGAACTGAAGCTTCTCAATCTGAAGATCTTATTCAAGGGGAAGGTGTCATTGAAGGTAATCACCTGACTTTGCTATATGATTCGGGTGCAACATACTCATTTATTGCATATGATTATGTGGAACGATTGAAACTGCTTATGTCTTCTCTGAGTTTTCAATTGATTGTTTCTACGCCAACTGCCAAGCCTGTTATTACATCTAAAATATGTATGAACTGTCCTATTGTTATAAAGGATCTTGTGTTTTCGGTCAATTTAATTTGTTTACCTCTTGTTGAGATAGACGTAATACTAGGAATGGATTGGTTATCTTCTAACTATATCCTGATAGATTGTGCAAGCAAAACCATAGTTTTTCTTAAGGAAGAAAGTTCTGGATTCTTGACTACTGTTAAAGTCAAGTCATTGTTGAGGGATGGAGCTCAGGGATATATGTTGTCGTCTTCTTTAGAAGTCAAGTGTGAGAAAGATGTAAGCGTTATTCCTGTCGTTAATGAGTTTCCAGAGATTTTTCCTGATGATGTACCCGGTTTACCACTAGAAAGGGAGATCAAATTCTCTATCAATTTGGTGCCTGGAGTAGGTCCTATTTCGATTGCACCATATCGAATGTCGCCCGAGGAATTGGTAGAACTGAAGAAGCAATTAGAGGAACTGTTGGAGAAACAGTTTGTGCGACCTAGTGTTTCGCCATGGGGAGCACCAGTGCTACTAGTCAAGAAGAAGGATGGAACCTCTCGACTTTGTGTTGATTATCGTCAGTTCAACAAGGTTACTATAAAGAATAAGTATCCACTTCCGAGAATTGATGATTTGATGGATCAGTTGAAGGGAGCCGCTGTATTCTCTAAGATAGATCTGCGATTAGGTTATCATCAGATTCGTGTCAAGGTATATGATGTACCTAAAATAGCTTTCGAAACTCATTATGGGCATTATGAGTATCAAGTGATGCCATTCGGAGTGACGAATGCTCCTACAATATTCATGGATTATATGAATAGGATTTTTCGTCCGTACCTAGACAGATTTGTTGTTGTTTTTATCGATGACACTCTGATCTACTCTCAAAGTTAAGAAGAACATGCTGAACATCTCAATATAGTTCTTTAGATTTTGAAAGAGAAGAAGCTGTATGCGAAGTTGGCAAAATGTGAATTTTGGTAGGAAGAAGTTCAATTTCTAGGTCACGTAATTTCCAAGGAAGGTATTGTGGTAGACCCGTCAAAGGTGGAGACTATTTTGCAATGGGAAAGGCCTAAGACAATGATTGAGGTCCGGAGTTTTGTTGGATTGGTCGGATATTACCGAAGGTTTATTGAAGGTTTTTCCAAGATAGCTGGACCACTTACACAACTCACAAGGAAGGGCCAAGCTTTTGATTGGACGGAGGAACATGAAGCAAGTTTCCAAAAGTTGAAGAAGAGATTGACGACTGCACTAGTGCTAATTTTACCGGATCCTAACAAATCTTTTGAGGTGTATTGTGATGCTTCTTATCAAGGGTTAGGATGTGTGTTGATGCAGAACCGAAATATGGTAGCTTATGCTTCATGATAGTTGAAGGTTCATGAGAGGAACTACCCAACGCACGATTTGGAACAAGCTGCGGTAGTCTTTGTGTTAAAAGTGTGGAGGCATTTTCTGTATGGAGCTATGTTCAATGTCTTTAGCGATCACAAGAGCTTAAAATACTTGTTTGATCAAAAGGAATTGAACATGAGATAGAGGCGATGGTTGGAATTCTTGAAGGACTATGATTTTCAGCTTCAATACCACCCAGGAAAGGTGAATATGGTGGCGGATGCCTTGAGTAGAAAGGTGGTTAGTGTTTCTACCATGATGATAAAAGAAGAGGAGCTGATTAATCAATTTAGAGATCTATGGTTGTCAGTGGAGTTGGTACCCGGAAAGATTCATTTAAGTAACGTTGTAGTTTTGAATGACTTGTTGGAAATAATCTGAGAAAAACAAGATGAGGATTCGTTTTTATAGAATGAAAAGGAGTTTTTGAAGCAAGGTCATAGGCGACAGTGGAAGAAGGATCTGATGGAATCCTAAGATTTGAAGGACGAGTTTGTATACCTGATGATCCCGATCTTAAGAAAGCAATTTTGGATGAAGCTCATACTAGTAATTTGAGTATGCATCCGGGGATGACTAAAATGTATCAAGACTTAAAGCGGATGTTTTAGTGGCCAAGAATGAAGAGAGATGTAGCGGAACTTGTGACGTTTTATCTTGTTTGTCAGAAGGCAAAAGTGGAACATCAAAGGCCTACTGGTATGTTATAACCTTTAACTATTCCAGAGTGGAAATGGGATAGTATCTCGATGGATTTTGTTACCGAATTGGCAAGGACGAGGAAAGGTCATGATTCTATATGGGTTATAGTTGATAGGCTTACGAAGTCAGCACATTTCCTGCCGATCAATATTAAGTATTCGTTGGAGCGATTAACCCAGATATACATCAGCGAAGTTGTTAGACTTCATGGTGTGCCCACAAGTATAGTTTCTGATAGAGATTCGAGGTTTACATCGAGGTTCTGGCAAAGTTTGCAAGAAGCCATGGGAACTAAACTACGATTAAGTTCTGTATATCATCGCAGACTGATGGTCAAACTGAGAGAACAATTCAATCGTCGGAGGATTTGTTGCGTACTTGTGTGTTAGAAAAACAAGGGAGCTGGGATGAATTCCTGTCTTTGATAGAATTCACCCACAACAATAGTTTTCACTCGAGCATAGGGATGGCACCCTATGAAGCTCTTTATGGACAATGATGCCGAACACCTTTGTGTTAGTATTAGGATGGGGAAAGTATGACTATTGGGCCTGATCTTGTGCAACAGACTACGGAAAAGGTGAAAATGATTCAGGAGAAGATGCGAACGACTTAGAGCCGACAAAAGAGCTATGCTAATAAGCGAAGATGACCTTTGGAATTTGAGGAAGGTGAGCATGTGTTCTTACGAGTAACACCTACGACTAGTGTCGGGAGAGTTATCAAACCTAGGAAACTTACTCCTAAATTCATAGTGCCTTATCAAATTATTCGTCGGATAGGTCCTGTAGCCTACCAAATAGCCTTACCATATTTTCTATCTAATCTACATAATGTATTCCATGTGTCTCAGCTGAGGAAATAAATTCCCGATCCAACTCATGTGATACAGCCAGATGAAGTGCAACTGAAGGATAAATTGACGTATGAAACACTTCTTATTAAGATCGAGGATAGGAGAGTGAAACAACTTCGAGGGAAGATGATTGAGCTGGTAAAGGTAGTATGGAATGATGTAACGGGAGATACTACTTGGGAGCTAGAAGATAAGATGAGGGAGCAATACCCTCGCCTATTCTGAGGTATGATGAATTTTGGGGACGAAATTCTTATTAGTAAGGGAGAGTTGTAACACACTAACTTTTGGGTTAATTACAATATAGTCCTGAAATATACTGTTTTATAATTTCTATGAGTAGTAAATTGAAATTGACTGTTTCATGAGTGTATTTAACTATTGTGTGTGATTTGCACCGAGCCAAGAAAATAATAATTTTCTGGCCAGAAAAATCTTATTTTAATTAATTAGAATTTGGAGATCTTACTAAATCTAATTGATTGATATATATATATATATATAATCTTTATATATATTATATATATATATATATTAATCTTTTAATTTTTAGGATTTAATTGTACAATAAAATAATTTTATATTATTATAATATTATTTTATTTGACAAGACTCTTGTCTTAAAAATAGTAGAAATCTGCTTCAAAATGACCATAGACTCTGAAAAGTCTGTGGGACTCACGTTTAGAAAAACAGTCAACGATTGTGACTGGACTAGACTCTAAGCCAATAGGAACAAGTCAATGAAAGTGGCTTGACTATTTTAAACCAATAAGAAGTAGTCAAACAAAGAGGCAAAGACTTCTTTGTGGACCCTTGGATGAAAAACATGATTTAGATGTTTTTGATCATAACTGTTGATCAAATCAATGGTGTGAGAACAATTTTAATTAAATCACTAAGCAATATCCACCTTAGATCAAATCAATGGCTAGGAATTAAAGTTAAATTCAATGGTTAAAATTAAGTCAAATATAGTGGCTTGACTTTACTTAGTATCTAATTAAACTTAATTTGACCATCTTCATTGCCTAATTAACAAACTAAGTAAACTAACTTAGTTATTAATTAGTTATAATCTAATTATTAATTAAATATCCTAATTTTATTTAGAAGCTATGATATGTGTAATAATATGTTTAACTAATTAATTATATAATTAGAATGTTAATTAAGTGAAATTAGGAAACTTAACCTAATTAATTAGCTATTTAATTAGCATGTAATTAGCCTTTAAGTGAAATCAAATTAAGCCCTAAATTCCCTTGAACCCCACGGCCAAAGAGAGCCAATTCACCATGTTCTCCATTGTTCTTGAACTATCCAAGTGATCATGCATGACAAGTTGGTGACATAGGCCATGTGCCATGCAATTGTGATATTTTGCTATTCAAGTAAATCCTCTAAACTCTCCTACAACACTCACATGGCAGCCCCTCCATATTTTACATTCAATATTCACTTTTACACTTATCAAAAAACTTTACATCATTTTCTCTCAAATTTCCAAGAACTCAAGAACACTTTTCTCTTCCATTTTCTCTCTAATTTTTGGCCCAACACCCAAACATCACCATCAATCTTCTATAATTTTTCTTTCTTACTTTTCCTAAACCTAAACTATCTCCTAAACACTTTTCCTTTACAAGGTTTTGTCAAAAACCTACTCCTTCTAGTTCAAAATCAAAGCTTTTGTTCGCTTCCCTATGGGTAAGCTTTTGATTTTGTGGTTTAAAATTTGATTTGTGATTTTCTAAACCATGTTTGTTCCATGGTTTTCCTTTATGAAGCCTTGTATGTGATTTTGCTTATTGTTTAAGAATTTTAGGGAAGAGGAGACTAGGAGATCTTTGTCTTCAAGAGGTAAGAGGGAGATTTAATCTCATCAACCTTGTATGGTGATGAGAAAATGAAATTGTATGTGTGTGAAGAATCCATAAGGATTCATTTGTGTGGTTGTTTATTATTTTTCCTATTTGTGGTTAATTTTATTTGCAAGCATGTCTATAGTTTTAAAATATATTGCATGTGTTTATAATTTTATGATTATTAATGTAGGATGTGAATAACATGTAACGATTGTATGAGTGTTCAAAAGAACACAATAGAGGCTCGCGGCTTCTCCAAGAAATAGAGAACCAAAATGTTCTCAACCATTTTCGAAACAATGATTTAAAGAATCTAGGTAAAATAATAAATTTGAGAATGATTTAGATTAATTATGGCCAGCATGCCATTTAATGTACATTTAAATTCCAAATTTATTTTCTAAAGTAGGTTAAGTAGCTAATCATAATTCTTAATTAAAAGGATTTATTTTAAGTAAGAATTAAAGCAAACGCTTGAAAAATACTAACGTAGAGCTCACTCTCTGAGTTTTGAAGCACGTTAGCAAGTTTCAAGGTATAATTATTGGGCAAGGTTAAAATGAACAGTATTTAGAGGAAAATGTCAAAAATACCATATACTAATTTTCTAGGCAAAATGTTGCTTTGAAATTTACTTAAATCGAGATAAATAAAATGAAAATATTTCATAATATATTTATAATATATGAAAATATTCTACGTAGTTTAAAAGTACTAGAAATAGTTTACACATATTTGAAATAATGATTTTTAAGCTATATGGTTAAGAAAATGATTTAAAAATCTTACGAGATTGAGAAAATGATTTAAAAACATTATGCGATGTTCAAAAATGTCAAAATATATTTACGCGATTTTAAAATGTTTGTAAAAGTGATGCGATTGTGAAAATGCGATAAAATTTCTATGCGACTAAATGGAACAGCAAGTTTTACTGTCGGGCCAAAGTGGTGGACCCGGACATTTTGTGAGATAGTACTGTCAAGTGGAGACATACTATATTTTGGTATATTGAGACTGAGGGTATTTTGGTAAATATGATAATATATTAGAACTAAGGGTATTTTGGTAATTTTTTATCATGCTTTGAGAGTTGTGTCAATTTAGTTGATAATTGGCGATTGATTGACGAGATGAATTACACCGTGTTGTGGGTGTGATAGGCTT
The DNA here is from genome assembly GCA_029884595.1 of Ormosia semicastrata. Taxonomy (NCBI): domain Eukaryota; kingdom Viridiplantae; phylum Streptophyta; class Magnoliopsida; order Fabales; family Fabaceae; genus Ormosia; species Ormosia semicastrata. The sequence goes on along the minus strand of JAQQTO010000048.1, from coordinate 26,832,823 downwards.
AGTGTGGTTCATTATATGAATTTGGAGGCATCAGTGTACGGAGAATTCCACATATGGACAGTGGGTTGCTCCTCTGGGCCGTGGTAACGGGCAACACACTAATGATCTCGACAAGCACTGTTCTTAATCTAGATCTTGAGGAGACTATTATGTACAATGCCTGTAGTACACAATGTATTGGACTATGTACTGCTACACGATGTTTTGGACTGTGGACTATAGACACGACGTTGGACAGTGTAATAGTTTAGTTGGGCAGCCTGAGGTACTATTAGTTCTTTTCGGATCATTCTCTCAGATATCTGTGTTTAGCTCCATGGAGTAGGAACGAGTCAGTGTGTGTTCATCCATTATCTGCATTTTAATGTTTACTATAATCTGTGATAGAATGTATGATGTATTAATTTGCTATACTGTATATGATATAATGGTATGTGTTATTGTAATATATGTTTGTATTGTCGTTTTCTTTATTGCCATGCTGGTAATGATGTAGATTGTCTTACCTCTCTATATGTTGTTCTCTATATTATTATTATATTTTCATAAAGAGTTTGGGGAATAGGAAGAGGAATAGCCTCTTGAGATTCAGTATCCGGACGAGCACCAGCCGAGCGAGCAGTGCGAGGACGGTGAGCAGATAGATCACTCCTATCATCTAGATTGATCTTGAGATCATGGCGTTGCCGGGATTCTTCGATTTTGTGAGACTTGAGTTTCATAGAGGTTCGGAGGCCTGGCGTATGCGCGAGGATAAAGGATCAGTAGTCTACGTGGGACGTCTGACTGTGTCCCTGAGTAGAGAGTTTGATGGGGAGATTATATTTACTACTACTTTATATTTACATCTTGAGTTGCCTCTAACTCTTAGGTGTTACTGGGAAGGGATATTCCATGCGCCTAATGAGCTTAGTAGTGAGTGAACAGCCCGGACCCGTGTCCGTAGAGCTGTGGGACCTCCAAGATGTCTGTCCTTCGATGATCTCTCTGAAGATGATCCATCGGAGGGTTAGAAATCTTTCAAGGTACACTTGGGCAATGTTATGTTTTTAGTAGTATACTGACACTTTACTACTTTGTTAAATATTTGTAGTTGTAAATTATTTGTATACTTAAGACAAAAATCATATGTATATTATGGTGCGATTATGTTTTGCTTTATTTTGTGTCCCGTGTTATTTTATTTAATGTTATAAATATAAAAGGAAAAAAATTTACCACTAATATTACTTATGTACCAAAACGTTTTACAACTTGGGTAAACATTTTATTTTATTTTATTTTATTGCATCACAAATGTGACATCCCCATAAGGGTGTTACAACCACTACCTCTATCTTACTAAGGTCCACCGATACCTCTCTTTGGGATACCACATGACCCAGAAATTGTACTTCCTTCATCCAAAATTCATATTTTGTAAATTTGGCAAACAGTTGTTTCTCTTTGAGGATTTCTAAAACCATCCTAATGTGTTGTTCATGTTCTTCCATTGTCCTTGAATATATAAGGATATAATCTATAAAGACAACCACAAACTTATCTTGGTATGCTCTAAAGATTCTGTTTATGTAGTCCATAAACACTGCAGGCGCATTGTTTAACCCAAAGGACATCACAAGATACTCATAATGTTCATACCTAGTCCTGAAAGTAGTCTTAAGGATATCCTCTTCCCTTACTCTAATTTGATGATAACCAGATCTTAGGTCAATTTTTTGAGAAAACTGAAGCTCCTCTTAATTGATCCTTCAGATCATCTATTTTGGGCAAATGGTACTTATTCTTGATGGACACTTTGTTTAATTTCCTATAATCTATACACAGCCTCATACTACGATCATTCTTTTTCACTAGGAGCACTGATGCTCCCTATGGTGAAACACTAGGTTTGGTGAATTATTTCTCTAGCAATTCCTCTATCTGTTTCTTGAGTTCTGCTAACTCTAAAGGTGCCATTCTATAGGGTGCTATAGATATATGTCCAGTTTCTGATACCAAATCTATAATAAAATATGTTTCCCTCTCAGGTGGCAACTTTGTTATATCACTAAGAAATACTTTTGTGCACTCCCTCATCGCAGGTATATTTTCTAGGTTCTGCTCAACTTCAGAATTTAAAGAGAAAAGGAGAACATATTCCTGAGCTCCTTCTACTAAGTAGTTAATAACTTGATTAGCATTTAAGTACACAAATTCAAAAGAAACAACATTGGAAGGTACATCAGACATAAACATCAAGGTTTTATCTGAACAGTTCAAAACAACATGATTTGTAGACAACTAATCCATACCTAGAATGATATCAATATCAACAATGGGTAAAGAGATAAGATTTACCAAGAAAATAATATCTTCTACTTTTACACAACAATCTAGGCAAACATTGGAGGTTGTTACTAGCTTTCTTGTTGGTGTAGACACAGACAAGTCATACGAAAGTTTTGACATAGGTAAGTCTAGCATCTTCACATAATCATAGGAAACAAAGGAGTGAGATACTCCTGAATCATACATTACAATTAAGAAATGATTTTTAACTATGCATTTACCTTGTATGAGAAGGAGATTGAGCCACATCTTTACCACTCAAAGTATATACTCTTCCTTTAGTTTGAGGTCTAGGTTTGGGCATTGCTCCCTATCTCTGAGTACACTCCCTAGAGAAGTGCCCTGGTTGGCCAAATGTAAAGCACACTGACTAGCCTACCAAACAAGGTTTGTTACCATGCTGCTTCATGGTACATCTAGGCTCCAAAGGTCCCACCTGAACTTGCTTCACATTATCTTATAGGTAGTTAGGTCTAGAAGCACTCCTCTTAAATCATCCTTCCACTCTCTTCCTCTTTTGGGAGCTCTGTAACCTCTTCTCTAGTTAAGGATTATTATCATGACCTTCTATGATTCTACACTTATTAACCAAAGTTAGAAAATCCCGAATCTTAAAAGGCCTAATTGCCCTTCTTATATCATCTCTCAACCCTTCTTCAAACTTTGCACACGTCCACTCCACATCTAGGTTAAATCTAAAGTAAGAGGAGAACTTAGACAACTCCTTAAACTTGGCCACATATTGACCATTAGACATACCACCTTGTTACAATTTCAGGAACTTTATCTCTTTGACATTTTATTGGTTTTTGGGAAAGTACTTGTCTAGAAAAGAAGTTCTAAACACTCCCTAAGTAATTTAGGTACATGATGCCTCAAACAACCTCTTTGCATCCGTCCACCAACTCTTCGCATCCTCCACTAACATATAGGAGGAAAACATAACCTTTTGCTCATTAGAGCAAGTCATAACCATGAAGATCTTCACCATTTCCTTTAGTCATCCCTCTACCTTAACCGAGTTATACTCTCCCTAAAGGACAAAGGGTTAGCCTTCCTAAACTCTGAAAAATCTTGGAAATTTTGGTTCCTTACTATTGGCACTTCATTTGTTAGTTATACTGGTAGCAGAGGTGGATTTGATTCCACCATTTCTAGAAACTTTTTTTGTGACACCAGTTTGCTCCTTCATCGCAGCTGCCATCTCTATGAACACTCTAGCCATGTCTATTGGACTCTCACTAGTAAATTTCCTGTTTCCCTAGGTGAATCTATAGTTTCTTGTACACACAGAATAATACATATTGAGTTGATCAGTCTTAATATCATGTAACAGTGTGACAATAGCTAGTAACATCATGGATAAGGCTGTCATGTAATTCTATTCATGTATCTCACATCGAGATAAGAAAATACATAACATATAATAGGAACTACTAATCATGCTTAAGCATAGTCAGTCCATACCCCGACTCAACAAGATGTGTAATGCCCTAATCTTTCTCTTGTGTGGGTTATCTGTAATTTTTGTGATGTTATGAATTTTTATGAGTTATTTGATTTGTTTAGATTATTTTAATATTATTTTTAGAAAATTTTGGATTGTTGAACCAGGGCAGGGGGATTTTACTAAACCCGAAACTAGAGATAGTTTTTGAAGTTTTCATTGTCTGAAATTTTATCTGACAGATAAAATTTAGGTACACTCTATTATCCACTAGACAATAGATACCAACTTTATTAACTATGATTTTTGTCCATTAGATTATAGCTTGTAGTAAAGATCTAGTAGATTATTTCTATCTAGTTACATTTATGACATCATCCATGTGACATCACCCACGTGACATCACCCACATGACATCATCTTTGACTTTTGGGACCAAGGAGAGAAGCTTCTCAAGGAAGCTTTGTGAGGCTTGTTGGAGAAGCCTTGGACACCTTCCCAAGGAGAGGTGCATGACCATGAGGGGAAAAAAGAGGCTATAGACTCATTTTATCATTTCCTATTCATTTTTCAAGAAATCAAAAAGCTATACACTTTCTATCTTATTTTCTTCTCTCATTTTCTCTCCCTAAGGCTCACGACCACTCTCCCAAAATCCACTCTCTCATCTTCTTTGATTTTTACCATCTACATTCCTTGAATCTAAATCCCTTCCTAAGACACATTGGTGAGAAGATCTTGACTTGTTCATCTTTTTCCAAGTATTTCTTCAAGTTAGGGCTTGAAGACTTCTAAGGTAAAATTTCTCCTTTTTCACTCTTCTTTCTTTTCTTCCTTCTAAAACCATGATTTTGCAAGCCTAAAATGTTGATTCTTTGGTATGTCATTTTCATTTTTCAAGGAGCTCTTGGAAGAGGAAGCTTATTTCAAGAAGATATTTGAGTAGTGGTTGGATATCCTCCAAGGTAAAAAGGAGATTACTTTCATCAACCTTTCATGGCGGTGAGAGACGTTTTGTTGTGTTGAGAGTGGAGAATCCATGTGAGGATTCTTCACTTGATTGTATTTGACTTTTGGTGATTTTTGTAATTTTTGTTCTATATGATTTTGTGGCTTGGTGTTGTTCATGATCTTAATAGAATATAAAATTCTTGCTGATTGACATATATTGGTTGCTTGAAATCCTTTGTGGAAGATGAAAATTTTGAGGCCCAAGGACCTTATGTAGCTCACAACCAAGAGACCCCAAATAGGTATCCACGACAAAATTATCGTGTTAATTTGGAACTTAGATGTTTAGGTGAAAAAGGGAATTAGATTAAGGATTAATAAAAATAAAGGAATGATAAAATGAAATTCAATCATTTATTTCAAAAGAGATTTCGGCCTTGAGAGGAAAAATAAGCTAGAAAGAGAGATCATAAAAATCTAGAGTACTTTTAGGGCTTAGGAAAAAAAATGAATTTGTGAGATTAATACAATGTAGTTTCTTTTTAGGTTTTTTGTGAAAAACGTGAGGAAGTATTACCTAGAAGAACTTAGCTAGAAGAGTTTTAAAATTAAAGTGAATTTTCATATTAATTCTTGAAAGTTTTGAAAAGAAAGACTTGTGAGAATGTTTCACATGATTTGAAGAGGATGACTTTTTGAATTTGTGCAATTAAGATGCCTTGTGATCGAATATAATGACATTGTGTTGTTGGACCAATGTACTGGACCCTGGATTATCAGTGGTTGACTTAAGCCCTGTTGTGGCTCCTCTTGATGAGATTTATGCTGTTAATGAATATTATTCATCTTTGTCATATGACCATGATTGTAAAAGTCAGAATGAGTTGTTGTTAAGGCTGTATGCCTAGGAGATGAATTACACCTTTGTGCAGGTGTGAATTGCGTAGTGTAGTTCACTTGTTGAACTTGGAGGCGTCAGGGCATGGGTATCCCACATGTGGCCAGTTGGTAGCTCCACTTGGTTGTGGTGACTGTGCAACGCACCGACGATCTCGACCAGGCACTATCCTATTCCCGATCCGGTTGAGAGTGTCTTGTATAGCCATGTTGCACATACTAATTAAGAAGCACATGAATTGAGGCTAACGATATACAGACACTGACTCCTCGATCATTCTCTCTGATGTTGGTTTAAACTCCATGGAGTAGATGTCAGTCCATTGTGCATTCACATAGACATTGAGCATTTTATTGTGATACATTTATACTGTGGAATCATCTTTTGATATATTATTGTAATACCTAATGAGAAGTTTTACGACCATAAATGTTATTTCTGTGATTTAACAGATATTGTTGTCTCTTGCTACCATACTGGTATTGATGTAGAAAATATCACCTTTTTGTATTGTTATTCTGTCTATTTTTCCATTTTATGTGTTCCTGTTGATAAAGACTAAGAGTAGAAGAAGAAGATGTGTAGTTTTTCATTGTTTTTCTTTTGGATGGTTGCTAGGAGAGATTCTATTAGTTTTGTAGAGTTCTTTTCCACGGAGGTGCAGACGCATGGGGTATCGATTGGGGCATTAAACAGATTAGATATGTAGGAGACATGACTTTGTCCATTAGTAGGACCCGTGATGGGGTTCCCTTATTTTCCCTTAGTGTTTTTGTGCATCTAGAGTTCTTTATGCCTATTAGGGAGTTATAGGGTGACTTGCACTACACTCCAAGGGAGGACTCGGACCCTGTGGTGTCATCCGCTAGGACACCCATCCACGAACTTTTACCCCGGCTAAGGGATTTGACTGGGGAGGAGTCTGAAGAAGAGGACCCAATGGAGGATTCAGAGGAAGATGTAATGGAGGGTCCAAGGGGAGGTCTTACTCCCTAGGTCTTTAGACTTAGGCTAGTCATGTCTCGTTAAACAGTTGTATAAACTCTGTAATTTTGGGTGGACTATGATCCATGCTACTGCTGTATATACTCTTTTGGTGTGTAATATTTAGTAAGTTATATATTATGTTGTATTCTGTGCCGTTTAAGTTTATGCTTTTGAAAAAGGAAAATTTATAATCCGTATTTTCCAAGATTAAACCTTTTTTCGCGTTTTGATAAGTTAAAGATGTTTTGATGAATAAATGTGACGCCCTAAGGAGGGTGTTGCAAGATGAACTGCTTTGATACTATAATGTAATATCCCAAAACTAAAACCATAGTATATCTGGAATATATACTAGTAAACAAGTTAGGCATGTCATTTCTAACATATAAACATCATACTACTTTCATAATAACTAAATGTGTTATTGTATAGAGCCTTGAGAGGGAAACATAATATTTACATGAACAATATACATCTGTAAACCTGTACTTTACTGATATAATGAGTACAAGTATCTAATACATAAGTGTCTGAAAATGTACATGCTAAGCCTTAGAGGCATATGTACAATACATACAATTGTGTATAATCCAATACAATACTATACATACAATACATTGGACAAACGAGTAAATAAATCTACTCTAAGTCACCATATTCACTTCTTCTCCTTGGAAGAAGAATCTCATATTGAATTTATCATGGAAACAAAATAAAGGGGTGAGAATTCAAAAATCTTCAACAGATTTATCACATTTAATGACATCATAATAAGTCTAGCTACTTCAGAGAAATCAAGTCTTTTAAGAACATATAGAAAGGTGGCAAAAACCAAAACTGTTCTTTTCTTTTCCCAGGGTAGAAAATTCAATTATTGCTATGGTTCAATTTCTCATAATCAACCATTTATAGTAATTTATCATAACATCCATAGATCATAATGGTATCACAAGTACATGAGTCATAACTCGCTACCATTCAAACATTTACATTTTTTCTTTATGTAAACATTCATAACTTAAATCCATGATATATACATAGTAAACATCTCATGTAAAGTTATATGTTGATGTACATGAAATGTCAAATGTTAATGTGGATGAATTGTGGTATGTTAATGCTTATGAAATGTCTGATGCAAATGCTTACTAATGTCATGCCTCTTTGCATATTCCCAGGAACCCAGTTCTATGTATCTCTTGATAGGGAGAGAATGTTACCTCCTCAACCTACCAGTAACTGTAACATCCTCTAAAACATGTTAGACTTGTAAATGATTATAGAGGTAGCTTAATACTTGCTTGACATGTCTATTTAATTTTGTTACAATCTAAGTTAGTTTAGGCACTTTGTTACAAGCCAGAAGGTGAAAAGCAGCTTAAGAGGACAGAGAATTAGCTTAAATAGTTTAGCTAATGGAAATAAATATGGATAATTTGTTTCTAGGTCACCAATGTGTAAACTATGATATGGTTAAAATTTGAGAATAATTAGAGTTAGTTTGGTATTTTTAAGCATACTGATTGTGTATTTTAATGTCAGATTGACTAGTCGAAGATATGAAAAATTATGAAAATGGTGAAACGAGATTTTTTATGAATCTTATGATTTATTTTAAACTTGTTGAAAGTTAGGAAACTTGATTTGGATAAATCTAAGTGTTCTTAATAGATATTGTTCTGGACTGTGAGCTAGGAACCCATCTAGTTGGACCAACCAGACACATATATAACCGGACTCTGCCCTGGATGACGTAGCTAAGGCTTTGAAGGCAGTCCAGACCTCAGAGCCATGCACATTGAGTGACGTTAGGCCATAAGATCAAGATTTCTAGATACGTGTAGAGGATATATCCCTAAATATCCGTAACTGCCAATCATCTACTTACGATATTATAGGACCCATAATTGTCTCAGATTGATAAGTAGCTCTCATATTAAGAGTTCCTAACTTATAGGGGTTTACCCTAATAATAATGGGAAGGTAATCCTTGCTAGGATACTAATCCTAAATGCCTACATTCAATACAGATTGTATGAGGATTCTATACACGCTTTATAAATACAAGGCTAAGTAGCCTCAATTAGATATCAGTAAACTATTCTCCTTAAACTGCCTTACTTGTGCATAACCTGATTTGAGCGACGCAGTCCCTTTGCAGGTACCCACCCCTATCTCAACATGCTCGACTGTTGTAGCTTAAGAAGGAGACCACCATCACGTGCCTATCTCAGGTACCCTTTTAGTCCACTTCAAAACATTGGTGCCGTCTGTGGGGATCTCTAAACTTCTAATCCCACACAACCATGATAAACACACATCAACATTCAAAAATGGATGCTGTGTAACCTCCGTGGAACAGAGAATGGAACCAGTAGCGTAGCCCCCTCTTGAACCAGCTCCACCACCTGCAGCCGAAACTTCATCCGTAGGAGACTACGCACGCTTCTCAGAATGATTACGCGATGGATATGAAACTTCACTTTTCGATGAAAGTCCACTCCCATCGCAGAAGGTCTGTCATGGATAGGCTTTCCTACCCTAGAAAGAGGGCCAATAACACCACACAAGTATCTAAGGGTCCAGTGCAATCGTGCCTAAGCCCTTTGAATAATGATGTTGCTGACCATGCTTCCAGCCGAGCCTCTACCTACTCTGAGATGACCAGAAACTGCCTCCAGGAACTGGTAGCCCAGCAAATGTAGTGGCTTAATGAGCAATGCCTCATGTTGGATAACCAACGAAGTTGGATCGATGAGCTTGAACGATCAGTGCGCGTGGTGAACGTCCACGAGAGGCAGAATGTGGCCAACAACTAGAGGAGACCACTGCGTGACGAAGATAGCCATGTCGTCAAAAACAACACTCTGATTCTTGGCATCCAACAACAACACCTCTCGGATGAACTAATGGCGTACAAGATCCCTAAAGGCTTCAAGCCCCCCTCAAATCTTGAACAATATGATGGTACGACAGACCCACAGGAACACCTTGATGCCTACATCCTCTCTATGCAGTTCCAAGGAAGATCCCCTGAATTGCTTTGTCGGGCCTTCCCCTTTTTCTCAAAAAAGGGCGCCTTCCGTTAGTTCTCAACCTTGCAATCAAGGTCTGTCATTAGATGGGATGATCTCACGCAACATTTCCTATCACATTATACCACTGCTAAGGAGCAACCCAAGTCAGTTGACTCTTTTTCTGGGATTTGTCAAGGGAGTAATGAGTCCTTTGTCAAATATATTAAGAGATTCAACATTGCCCTTGCTCGTGTGGCCAGTCTGGATGATCGGATCACCCTTGACTATGCCCGAAGTGGCTTTCGGACTGATTCTAACTTCTTCTGGTCCTTAGCAAAGAAGAAAGACTATGAACGAGTCCCATGCTTGCTCCAAAAAATACGTTGAACTAGAGGAAACTATCAAGGATAAAGAGACTTTGGAAAAAGGTGAGTCAACTTACCAGAAAAATGACTGAAGCTCTAACTAACCTCGGAACTCCTCCAAATGTGATACCTATTGGCCTAAATATTCTAACTACACTCTGAATGCCCCGTGAGAAATAATTCTCAAAGAAGTGCTTTAGACTGAGTTCCGAAATGTTAAGAGGCCACTACCTCTAAAAAAGGCGAAGGACCACTCCATGTACTATAAGTCGCATAAAAGCTATGGCCACGAAACAGAAGAGTGTTACAAGCTCTGAGATGTCATCAAATTCTTTATTAAGGAAGGCCGACTTTAGAAGTATATGAATAGATCCAGAACAATGATGACCCTAGAAGATGGAGGGAACAAAGATAAGATCGTAGCCCCAGGCGAAGTCTAACCCCATGACAAAGGAGGAGGACCTGTAGCCCAGTTAGAAAGTCCTAGACTCCACCCAGTCGTGATGCGGACAACCAACAAGATAGGAATCGAGATACTAAAAATGGGACTAACAGGACCGATCGATTAGTCAGCACAATCTCTGGAGGATTTGCAAGAGGAGGCTTATCTAGTAATTCCCAGAAGAAAACACTATGAACTGCGGTATTGAGCGTTTCTAGCTCTACGCCCAGACCTTGTGCTGATGACAAGGAAGAACCACCAATCTCTTTCACCACAAAAAGACTACGGGGATGTCATTCGAGATCATGATGATCCATTCGTCATCTCTGGAATAATATCTAATGCTGAAGTCCAGCGTATTTTTGTCGACTAGGGTAGCTTAGCAGATATAATGTTCATGGATGCTTTCGAAAAGTTAGAGTTATCCATGTCTACCTTAACCCCCTACGAAGGTGAGCTCACCAGTTTCTCTAGTGAGAAAATCACCCTGATGGGATATTTTGAAACATTTTTGACCCTTGGGGATACCAAATTCTACAGAACCATCAAAGTCAGATTTTTGGTTATAGACTGCCTGTCTGCTTATAACATTATTCTAGGGTGACCTACCCAGAACGGTATTACCGCTATAGTGTCCACTGCTCACCTGACCATGAAATTCTTTAACAAAAAAAATTAGGTGGTCACGGTCAAGGGCGACCAAATTGCGACACACAAGTGTTATAATGAGAGCCTCAAGATTTGCAGGACTCCTAAGAAAGTAAGAGTATGTACATCTAGCCCGGCTTTTGATCTAGTTAACATCCTTATGACCTAGCTGGATGTTAGGGAAGAAATTTAGGGCACCAAACCCTAGCCAGAAGGAGAACTACTTCCACTTCAACTAGGTGACAAGCTTGATCAAGTCACCCAAATAGGCACAAATCAAGAAGAGCAGGAGAAAAGCCAGCTGATAGAGCTTCTTCAACGAAATAAGGACCTATTTGCATGGACATCCTTGGACATGCCTAGCTTGACCCCCCTTTCGTTTGTCATCGTTTATCTATTAAACGGGATGCGAAGCCAGTCTCCCAGAAGAAGAGGAAAGTCAGCCCTGAAAGATAGCAAATCATTAAGGAACAAGTCAAAGAACTACTCAATGCTGGATTCATCAGGGAGATCTCTTATACCACATGGCTTTCTAATATGGTCTTAGTGAAAAAGTCAAACTGAAAGTAGAGGATGTGTGTGGACTACATAGACTTGAATATGGCATGCCTTAAAGATTCATACGCCCTCCCCAACGTTGACAAGTTGGTTGACAGCTCATCCAATTTTTGGTTACTCTCTTTTATGGACACCTACTTCAGGTATAATCAGATTCTAATGTACCCTAGAGACGAAGATAAAACTACTTTCATCACCAAAAAGGCAAGCTACTGCTATAGGGTTATGCCCTTTGGCTTAAAGAATGTAGGCGCCACCTACCAGCGGATGATGAATAGAGTCTATAAGGGTCAAGTGGGGAGAATGCTTAAAGTATATATTGATGATATGATCATTAAGACCACGGAGTCTGGATCCCACACAACCGACCTCGAAGAAGTATTTGCGAAAATCAGAAAGCATAATACGAGGCTCAACCCTGAAAAATGTGCGTTCAGGGTCCAGGCCAGGAAGTTTTTGGGCTTTATGTTGACTCATTGCGAGATTAAGGCAAATCCAGACAAATGCCAAGCGGTGCTCGACATGCATAGCCCCCGAAATGTAGGAAGTTCAACAACTTATAGGGCGGATCGTGGCACTCACATGCTTCCTCCTAAATTCGCTCATTATAACACCCATGAAAACATGATAGACTTGTATAAGGTTATAGAGGTAGCCTAATACTTGATTATCATGTCTGTGAAGTTTGGTGACCATCTGAGCACGTTTAGTCACTTTGTTGTAACTCTATGTGTTAAATATAGCTATTTTCAGCCCTGTTTTTAACTTAAAATGCTTAGTTAATGGAGATAAGCATGGAAAACTTGTTTCTAGGTCCTAAATGTATGGAAGTAGATATGGTTAAAGTTTGAGAATTATTAGAGTTAGTTTGGCATTTTTAAGCATACTAGTTGTGTGTTTTGGTGCCAGATTGACCTCCAGCAGATATGGAAAAATGTGAAATTGGTATAATGAGATTTTTAATGAATCTTAGGATTTATTTTAAATCTGTTGGAAGTTGAGAAACTTTGTTTGGTTATAACTAAGTGTTTTTAATTGTTCGAGTGAATTTTAGTCACTTAAGTGACCAAACATTTAGAGGGTACGACCCTGTTTCTATTACTGGCCTATTTAAGGCCAAAAAGTGGGAGTTTTGTGTCACTTTTCTTTTCTCTTCTCACGAATGCACAGGGAAAACAAAGGAAAAGGAGAATCAAGGTACCAAGGGAGGAGGATCTTCATCAAAACAAGAGAAGGAACTTAGCTTTGCGGAGGAAAGGTTAATCGATTTCATTTCTGGGAATTGAGGTAGGGAGAACCTTGTTCTTAAACTCATATTCCTACTTTCTCAATCTTGTTCTTGAGTTATAGCTTGATGTGTGATTTTAGGTCTTGAGTTATTTTTGGTTGTTTGGGCGTGAATCTTGTATAGAACTTGATGATGGCGTGTTTTTGAGTTGTTGGGTGTATGGAAATGGATTTCTAACCCTTGTATGCCTCAAATTCCATTTCAGTGGAGAAATGAGGTTTCAGGTTTTGAAATGGATGTTTATCCTTGATCTTTGGTTTTGAGTGAAATCAAAGTGGTTTAAGAAGTTTAAAGTTGTGATTAATGATTTCCTATGTGTTTGAGAACTTATTGGGGTCTTAGAATCACTGAAAAATTAGATTGGAATGGCCAAAATCCAAGAAAATGACTAATGGAATGATACCACGTTCTGCAGAGTTGATGCGGGGCTTTTAGTTAGGTGACACAGCCCGTGTCCGAGGACACGGGGTGGGCCGTGTCCCTCTCTGCTAGGGGATTTTATGAACAATGTTCACAATGTAGGACACGGGGTGGGCCGTGTCATTTGACAGAGGCCGTGTCTGAGGCCAGAACTTTTCAAAATGTCATTTTTGATGTTTTCCAAGTTCTTGGCTTGAGGGGATCATTGGCATATGTTCCCTAAAGTGTGTGGAGACTTTAATAGGAGTATTAAATGAATGGGATAAGTGGTGAATGCAAATCAATTGGTATGTTATTTATCGTGGTATTTAACATCATTGTGTTTCATGTTAGTAGTTAGGAATGTAAATCAATTGACATGCTAGTTATTGTAGTAATTGACATTATTGTTGTTCCTTATCTATGTTGATGAGGGTGAGTCCTCATTGTGGTGATCTAATATGATTTTGAATGAAAAGGTAATCAATCCTTCCTATCACAAAGGTCATTATTGCTGAAGACTGTGTAGTTGAACATACATGATTATAAGCGAAGAGGTAACATACATTCTTGATCATAGTAATGAGTTAAGGATGGTCTTTCCCTCACACCCTGTGGTTTTGCTGGAACTGGGTTTCCAGTGCTTGTTCAAAGCTTATGGAACCGGGTTCCTTTTTTTTGTTCAAGGCTCATGCATATCATGACTTTCCATAGAACTGGGTTCTTGAAAAAGTTTTCATACATTGTGCATTATATATTTAGGATTATTGTATAAATATGAGCATTAGATATAACTTGGCATAACATAGCGATTGTATAGGCGGTTGCTATCATGACATATTCATGCATTGCAGTTGTATGGGCAATTGTGTGTCTCTGAGATGGAGATGTTGTTTGCTTTTGTAACTGATTTGTTTATTTGATAATTGAGTGTATTATCTGTTCGTATATGTTTATATACTAGTATTAGAATACTTCTACTGAGATATGTTTTCTCACCCTAATTGTATTGCTATGTAAATCCAGGTGCTAGTTCCTCAAAAGGGAAAGAGAAGATGGACGAAGATTAGTATAGCTATATGCTTTTTGATGATAAGTAGCTTGTATAATATGCTAGTCTTTGTTGTTGTAAAAGATTGTGTATTACAATATGCCTTGGAGGTAGTGATGTATATATAACTTTTGTTATCGCGACTCTCCATATTTACTCATTATGTATAAATGATATGAGTTAGATGTTGATGTATGTTAGTAGTAGCAGGACTAGTATTAGGTTATTCATTTATATGACGGTATATTTGGGTAGCAAATGTTGGGCTATTACACTCATAAATCCCTTCCACTCTTCAAATTATTGAAAAAAGGGACGAGTTTTGAGTGGACCCAAGAGTAGGAGGATGCCTTCATGTCTCTCAAGAGTCTGTTATCATCTCCCCCTATCTTGACTAGGCCGAAACCCGAAGAGACTCTATACATATACCTTTTTGTCCACGAGGAAGCCGTTAGTTCGGTTATCATCTGGGAAATTACTGAAGGCCAAAAGTCAGTCTATTTGGTGAACAAGGTGCTGCAAAGCCTCGAGCTCTGTTATCAGAAGATCGCACTTGCCTTATTCATCACATCCAGGAGACTAAGGCAATACTTCTAGTGTCATCCAGTTAAAGTAAGGACGGATTAACCAATCTGCCAAATATTGCATAAACCGGATATAGCAGGAAGGATAATTTCCTGGTCCATTGAGCTCTCTGAGTTTGGAATCTCATATGAGCCTAGACTAGCAGTTAAGGCACAAGCACTTTCAGACTTCATTGCCAAACTTGTATCGGACCCTAGTGACCCTAAGGAAGTGTCGTGGACAGTGTTTGTTGACGGATCCTCTAACCCTAAGGGAAGTAGTGTCAGGGTAATCCTAAAAAATCCAAAAAGCATGACAGTTGAAAGCTCCCTGAAGTTCGAGTTCCCCACTTCGAAGAACCAGGAAGAATACGAAGCGTGCATTGCTGGATTAATGATGACCAAAGAATTGGGTACAACAAGGATCACACTTTGCAGTGATTCCCAACTCGTGACATTCTAAATCTAGGGCGACTACCAGGCTAAAAAATGCCTCTTACAGAGATATCTAGCTAAGGTACAAGGACTCCTTAAGGGTTTTCGAATGGTAAAGGTGGAACACATCCTCCGGGAACAAAACTCAAGGGCTGACCTCCTATCTGAGTAGGCTAGCACCAAAAGCCTGGGGAACAATCGTTTAGTGGTCCAAGAGAACTTAGCTCAGCCCTCAATCATGATTTCAACCATTTTCCAAATTGGAGATCCAGAGCCTACATGGATCACTCCCATCGTAAAGTATTTACAGTCCGACATCCAACCTGAGGACCCAAAGGAAGCATCTAAGCTAATAAAAACTATTGTCTGGTACACCATCTATAATGGGTAGTTATACCGGCGTGGATTCTCCTCACCTCTTCTCAAATGTTTGACCACTAAAGAAATGGAGTATGTATTAGTAGAGGTCTATGAGGGGAGTTGTGAACACCATTTGGGAGGCAAAGCCCTAGCTTTGAAAACTCTCAGGGTTAGTTATTATTGGCCCACAATGGAGGCCGATGCAATAGCACATGTCCAAGTTTATGACAAGTGCCAGTGCCACTCTGACCACTACCATGCTCCACCCAAGGAACTCTCTACAACATCCGTACCTTGGCCATTCTATAGGTAGGGTATGGATATTCTGGGCCCTTTCCCTCAAGCACCCGGACAATTGAAGTTTCTGGTGGTAGTAGTGGAGTACTTTAGTAAATCGATTAACGCCGAGCCTCTGGTCACCATTACCTTGACTAGAATCCAAAAGTTCACATGGTGCCACATCATTATAAGGTTTGGAATCCTGGAGTCCATTGTGACAAATAACGGGACATAGTTCAAGGACAAGGGGTTTGAAGAACTACTCGCTGGTTTAAAAATCAAACATCATTGTAGCGCTGTAGAAAATCCCTGGACAAATGGACAAGATGAAGTTGCCAACCAAGTTATTATTCACAGACTCAAAAGGAGGCTAGATAAAGCCAAGGAAAACTGGGCTGAATAGCTCGACCATGTCCTTTGGGCCTACCGGACTGCGCCCCACTCTACGACAGGTGAGACTCCCTTCAAGATCACTTATGGGTAAAGGCAATGATCGCGGTAGAAATAAGAGAACCCAGTTGGCGCCTCCAACATTTCATAATTGACAATAACCTTGGATTGATCAGGGAAGACCTAGACCTCTTGGAAAAAAGAAGGTGCATCGCCTATATACGTGACGTCGCTGTCAAACAGAGGACGACAACATGATACAACCTAAAAGTTATCCCTAGAAGATTCTAGCTAGCGACCTTGTACTCCGTAGGGTTGACATTGGAGGAAAGAACGCCTCCCATAGGAACTTAACCCCTAATTGGGAAGGCCCCCACCGTACTGTGATCAGCACCGGCAAAGAAGCTTACACCATTGAGACACTAACAGGCAAGCCAATAAAGAACTTCTGGAACACAAACAAACTTAGAAAGTACTATAGCTAAGTGCCTTTTAAGGCCTAGTCTTAGTTTATTTCATGTTTAATCTGCCCCAATTGTTATGAGAACACTTTGTATGGACCTTGATCCTTTCTTGAATCAATAAAATAAAGTGATATATTATTATACTCTAAGATCGTTTTAGCATGGATAGACTATCATGGTACCCCCCAAGAGTGTCTTGTGTTGAAAAGGTTATGCAGTAGAAAAATCCCAAGACTTGGGAAAATTCTCACATTAAACCATATGCACAAAAGACCCCGGCAAGGACCATTTATGCCAAGGTCAAGAGGGATCCTAAACACCCAAATGGTTAGTGACAGACCCCAGACAAGACTTCATTTATACCAAGGTCAAGAGGGATCATAAAAGCCAAATTGATTGGTAATTGATCCTAGACAAGGTTTCTTTTATGTCAAAGTCCTAAGGGGATCCCCAAGCCTTTAAAAGGCGTTGGACCTTGGACAAGGTCTTACTTGAACCAAAGCCATGCAAGATCCTAAAAGCCATGATAATTGGCAAAAGGACCCCAAGCAAGGTCTTTTTACTCTAAAACCTAAGTCCGAAAAGGGACCACAACTCCAGAAAGGGTGTTGGACCCCGGACCATGGTTGGACTCACCCCGTGTAATGTGAAAAGGAAAGAAGAAAATAGAAACAGAAAATTTCAGAGATGCAAGACAAATTCTCGGAAAGAAAAATTTCATTAATCGCATTCTATGCATCGTCAACCTCCATGGAAGGAGAAGAAAAAGTACACTAAAAGGAAAATGAATTAGTATCCATAAGAGAGCTTAAGGACGAAACCGACATCACCATTGGGGCACCCAGCTGCATTGTCACATCCATAGTTCCTCCACTCTATTCACCGGAATAGGCCGAAGCCACTCTATTTCTTCTTCCTTGCCTCCTTCACAGTGATAATAAAGGCCGACACCGACTACCTCGCTGGGGTAGAATTCTTGCATATTCAACCGCACTATGTAACACCCTCCTTTGGGAATTACATTTCAGACTAACAGATTTTAAAACTAAACCCAAGTCATAAAAGATTTAATATTATAATATACAATTTTCAAAATTTCTTTTTGTGGATAACATAAACATAACAGAATATAGAGAGCACAAGTCATAAAGAACTGAATAATACACTCTACATATATATACATAGTTTTCTGAGAACATGAATACATAAGACTTACATACCAAAAAGCATAAATACAACTATTATAACAAACCTAAACTGGCCTAAATTCAAAACACCTAAAGGGAAGGGTCCTCCATGGGATCCTCCTCAGAATCCTCAAAAGACAAATCCCCCAGCCGGGTGATAACTCCATGAAGTGTAGTTATTTATGCCCCATAATTGTGCTTCATGGCATGCTTAGTCCTTGTTCTTATGCATATTTGGAAGGTTTTATGCTCATATTTGTTAAATGTCATTTGGATACCTTCCTTTATGTTTTTGAGCAATTTGTGCATATTTGTTGATTGATTAAGTAAATTTGCAATTATATTTAATTTGGTGCTTTCTCTAATGTAGGAAGGGCTCAAAAGGGACAAATTGATGCAAGCCAAGGCCCAGCATTGGAGGAAAGAAGCCAAGGAAGCATTCCAGAGTTCCACGCCGCGGCGCAAAAATGTGCACGCCGCGGCGTCAGGGTCTCAGCCAGCCACATACTGACAGGACAGACAGCTCCACACCGAGGTGTGGGAATTTGCACGCTGCGGCGCGCATCGGCGAGCTGAGCCTATTTATTCTATTTTTCACGCACCCTCTCACTCTTTCTCAGTTTCTCTCTTTTAGGTTTTAGGTTTTTAGTTTTCTGGGTTAGAGGTTGCAGCTGGGTCCTCCATTGGAGGTGGAGATGGAGCTTGGGGAGCTAAGGATGGAGCCCTCTTTCCATTGGAGGAGGATCCGAGCTTCAATGGCGAAATCCATAAGCTTTCTCCTTCTCTCTTTTCTCTTTTCTCTTCCTCATTTCTTGAACATGTATTTTGTAATTTGTTCTCATGTTCATTGTATAGCTGAGCTTTATTTAGGAATGATTTTGGATCCTTTTATTAATATTAATGATTTGTTCTCCTTTGAGTTTGTGTGGATCTTTGATTTTGTTCAATCATATTGTTCTTAATGCTCTTGAGTGTTTGGCCAACATTTGAGTGATTTGATAAAATCTAATGAACCTAGATATAGGGATTTGGGTTTGAGATCGTATGTATGGTTGATGCATGTTCGATTCTATTCCAATGGTGGGATGAGTTGATTCGCTAATGGGATAGACATATACCTCTTAGCCATGCATAGAACGTGTTTGAGAATAGACCTTAAAGAGTGGATTTTGTGTTAGATCTCAAGGACACTTAGAGAGTTGGGCAAATGAAACCATGGTTAAATGACCTAGACATAGGCGTTTACCTAATGTAGATTCTCAAGCTAACCTAATCATTCAATTCATATGTATGAGGAGGATTGCATGTTGTTGGTCGATGTAAAAGGTGAAGAAGGATTTCCTTAAACTCTAACCATTTATCCTTATTGCTTTATGTCTTTACTTTCTTTACTTTTATCCATTTTTATGTTCTTGAATAGAATTAGGTGAGCTATCGGTTAATACTTAGCATTGGAAATAAACTTATCCTTGTGGGAACGATCTCTTACTCTGTAACCGTATTACTTGTGCGACCCGTGCACTTGCGGTTAGCAAATGGGCAAACACGTTTTGACCCTAACACCGGGGCATGTCTCGACGAACGAGAGTCTGAGCAGAAGATACCTCAGAATCCTCCCTAGGAGTATAGTGAAGATCACCCCATAAATCCCTTACAGGCATATAGAACTCTAGATAAACAGTAGCATTAAAAGAAAAAGCAGTAACCCCATGGCGGGTCCTACTCAAAGATAGAGTAACATCTCCATGATACTCAATGCATTCTATATCCAAATCGACTCGCCATGCGTTTGTACCTCTGTGGAACTGCACTCTAATGAAACCCAGAAGATCCCTCCTTATTGCCATCATAGTCTTTATAGAACATAAACATAAAATAAAAGAAACAGAACAATATTATAAAGAGGTGAGATCCCCTACATCACATATCAGTATGGCAGCAAAGAAATAGTAATAACAATAAAGCCATATAATACCAATTAACAATTACAGTCATGATATTTATCAACAGATAATTCAATGAACATACATCAAAACAACATGTCCATAGACTATGCAAATGTACAATGAACTGACTCCTACTCCATGGAGTTGAAACCAAACATCAGAGATAATGATCGGGAGATATGTTCGTATATTGTCAGCCTCAATTCAAGTGCTTTAAAATTATCAGCGTATGCATTATGGCTTATACTATTAGTCATGGCAACCATCACTCAAGAGGGGGGTGAATTGGGTGATTATAAATTTTCAAAACAATTTTGAAAAATTATACATATCGGTATTTTTAATTAACACATGCAACGGAATAAGTCTAACTATTGTTGATTACTCAAAAAAAATTTGGGTTATGAGATAAATAAAACAAATAAATTAGATATCAAATTCAACTAAAATATATAATTAAAATACAAGAAATAAAGGAGTTTGAGTTAAGAAGAGCAAACACAGAATTTATCCTGGTTTAGCCACCAACCACTTGTGGCCTACATCCAGTTCTCAAGTAAACCCCCTGAGATTTTCCACTATCACTTCAATCTTGAATAGGTACTTGAAACCTTTACAATTTAGAGCACTCTTCACACTTTAGGATACCTTACCCTTTGTGCTTGAGCCTCAACAGTCAGGGATACCTCACCCTCACAATTCCTTTGAGGGATGCCTCACCCTCTTTACAACAAATCAGAGTGTATAGAAAAGAGAAACTCTCACAAGAGTAGATAATACAATTTGAAGCTCTATGAAGCTCTCTAAGGATATCTCAAATTTTAGCGAAAAAGAACACAAAAATTTGGTAAAATATAAATCACAAATTAAAGCAAGAAAGAATTGTTTCAGATAGATGAGTGTTGTTAAAAGATAACCAAAAAACATGTATTTATAGTGTTCTAAGAAAAAGAGCAGTTGGGGTATTAAATTTTAGCAATTAAAGCTTAGAAAATAGTCGTTGCGTGATTCTAGGTCGTGTTTATTCGAATAACAACATTACCATTCGAATAAATCTTCAAAATCATGTTTTGGAATGTTTTCTGGGTTGTGTTATTCAAATAACACATTTGTTATTTGAATAAGCCTTTAAAAACACATTCTGGAATGTTTTCTGGGGTGTGTTATTTGAATAACACATTCTTTATTCGAATAAACCACTCTAGTTTCAAAAATTGACTTTAAATGGTCATAACTTCTTCATTTCTCATCCATTTAAAGCAAATAACCACTCATTGGAAAGAACTTTGAGTCTATTTTCAAATGAAATAAGTTTCAGAACAAAAATCAAAGTATTTTGAAAGATATAATCAAAAGAGTAACCAAAGGTCAGTTTTACAAAACTCAAACTTGGCTATTTTTCATAAATTTGAACTACTAACATAAATAACTTTTCAAAACTTGTTTGTTTGGTATTTTAGCATGTGAAAACCAATTTTAAAGATTTGAAAACATATTTGAGATATCCAGAAGGCTTCTTATATAAAGACCCTAAGTCCTATAAGCTATACCATTTAATCTTCCTTTGGACTTGGTCTTTGGCTTGATCTTGTCATCATCTTCATGTTTGTTATCATCAAAACATATATTTATTGTCCAACAGCTAATTACATTCTCCCTCTTTTTGATGATGACAAACTATCATTGAAAAAAGAGTTAGTTTAATTAAATTGGAATCCACAAAGTTTTTAGAGAAACTTACTCTCCTTCTTTTTCATAAGAGGTGTGTTTAAATATCAGATGTGCACAGCTCCCCCTTACTTTTAGAATCCCGGGATCCATTTTAGTTTTGCCTGTCTTTTTTCAAAAGCATTCTCAATTTATAAGTACTCAAGCTTTTTCTCCCCTTTTTGTCATGATAAAAAAGATGGGGCAAGAGAAAGCATAAATCTAAAACAAAGTATATTCAAGTCCAACAAGATATATTCATTCATAGCAGACCAAAATACCATCAAAGTCTAATATTATAAATTAAGCAAGATAAACATAATATTCAACACATCAACCACAAAGAAGTTCAAAGGAATATATATTCATTCATTGATCAGCCAATTGCATTGTATAGTCATCAAAACAATCATTTACATTTGCAATCCAATTACATTTACCAATTTTTTAGTATTTTGCCATATGTTAGTTGTGGATCAAGAGACTCATAGATATCAAACAATAAGTACAAGAACATATTTTTCTTTCCAAGAGAATTATAGATACCAAACATTCACCTTGATGAAATATGCTATAGGGATCAAAGCAGGTATAGAACTAACATCATCCATCCTATATGCAATGACAAAATTAGCAAGTTAATACCCAATTAGGCAGTTTGTCAATGCTAAGCATACTTCTCATGTAAGGAAAGTATCTAATCATTTTTAAGATCAATTTATCAATAAGTATCATATACTCCATATAGAATATCACAATAACTTATGGATAAAGATACTTATTGAGTTAGACAGAGAGTGATGCTTCTTTAGAATGTTCTTCGTTTATTGGTCCTTTGAGTTTAAGCTTTCTTCCATTAAGTATTCCATTTTATTGCACTTGAAGAAAGTCTCCTTTATCTTCCTCTTCATTTGGACTTCATTCAACTCTTCTAATTTATCCATATATACTTGTATGAAAAATAAATCTGATGGCTATATTTGAAACATATAGAGAGACTTGCAGTCAAAAGTTCTCTAAATCATAAGCTATCATCAAATATCATGTAAGCCCATTTATAAGCATAATTTAGATTGATATATAATGTAAAGCACATATCACATTATCAACTATGCAATGTTAGCTCTAATAAGAATGCATGAAGCACACATGCACTTGAATCTAAAAAAAAATAGTTTAAGCATTTTAAGGCATGATTCAAGTTTATCAAGAAACACATGATCATCATCAAAACTTATTTAGGCATTTTTAGGCAAATAATGATAATGTAAGACATGTAAAGGCATAAAAGCAACTCTCTACTTCTCCAAATATAATATGATATTCAATTTAAAGTGTAAATAAGGATAAGAGATTAATGTCACCAAAAGTGTACTCTTTGTGTTTTTGTAGGTGACTCTAACTTTCAAGCTTCAAGTTTTCATGTGAGAATATAGATTCTTTGCACCCCTTTAACTATCCTCAAGTTGAATAAACTTATTCCATTTAAATGCTTGAGGTAGTTATCACCCTATAATACAATTCAAAGTATTTTCTTTGGTATCCATTAATTTTGGATCCATAGAGGTTAGTCATTATGCCAAACTCATAAGCAATTAAGCATTCAAAATAATAAAACAATAAATGAGTTCACAAGGGCAAAAGATATTTCATTTCATTAATCAATTTAGCCAAGCACATATATTCATCAAAAGAATAGCCAATTACATTTGGTTAAGCATTTGCATTTTACATACATATCATTAAGTGCATATTTTCAGTCAAAACAAACAAAGAAAAGCGTACAACCCTTCATATAACTCGTGTTTATTCAAATAACAGGTTCTTTATTCAAATAGATTTGTGAAAAGCCAATAGACGTTGCACTCTGTTAGATGTTATTCGAATAATGTTTGCATTATTCGAATAAAAACATTCAGACTTGGCTTACTACCAAGCTTTATTCGAATAACCATATGATTATTCGAATAACACAGAAAAGAACAGAATTTTGAGAATGCTTCTGTTAAGCATTATTCGAATAAGATATGATCTATTCGAATAAAGCATACGAAACAACAACTATGAGGTGCTACTGGAAAACGTTATTCAAATAAGATAGATAGCAAATATAAGAATTATGGTTGCTGGTCTTATGTTATTCAAATAAAATGAAAGTTATTCGAATAGATCTGATACGCAACACATTTTTCTCAGTAGTTGATTGAGTTTATTCCAATAACCACAGGTTTATTCGAATAAACCTATTAGAAAAACATTAATAGTCATATACAGGGATACAATTAGAGAGAAGGAAACATACCCAAAGATGAGATACCTGCAAAACAAGTTTTAGGATACCTCTAACGCTTAAGTCAATAATAATTCAAGAGTAATAAATCAATGATAAAGCAATAAACATAAATATTTAATATATGTATGATTTATCAAAAATTCAAGTTCAAGGATATTATCATTAGACATGTCATTTCAAGCAAGGAGCATACTTTATCTAGCATATTAACATGTAGAAATATTTTTAAGACATAAAGCTAGAAAAACATAATACAAGTTTCCATTTATCCAAAGTTTGCAAGTCCAAGCTTCTTGGAAACAAGGAAAAGAACATGAAATTATTTTTGGTCTTTGTACTTGGAGTAGCCACTTTCAAGATGCCAAAGTAAGTTCTTAGCCTTCAAGCACACCTTGGCCTTGGTAATCAAGGAAACTCTTTTCCTTATCCATTACTTCTCTTTTGGTGTTTTGAATTTTGCAAGTTCCACATTATGCATGTGAGAAGTTTCAGTTGAAGAATCTCTGCCTTGTTAGTCATGACAACCATCACCCAAGAGGGGGGTGAATTAAGTGATTACAAATTTTCAAAATAATTTTGAGAAATTATACATATCAGTATTTTCAATTAACACATGCAGCGGAATAAGTTTAACTATTGTTGATTACTCAAAAAATAACGTGGGTTATGAGATAAATTAAACAAATAAATTAGATATCAAATTCAACTCAAATATATAATTAAAATACAAGAAATAAAGGAGTTTGAGTTAAGAAGAGCAAATACAGAATTTATCCTGATTCAGCCACCAACCATTTGTGGCTTATGTCCAATCCTCAAGTAAACCACCCGTGATTTTTCACTATCACTTCAAGCTTAAATAGGTGCTTGAAACCATTACAATTTAGAGCACTCTTCACACCTTGGGACACCTCACCCTTTGTGCTTGAGCCTCGACAATTAGGGATACCTCACCCTTACAATTTTTTTGAGGGATGCCTCACCCTCTTTACAACAAATCAGAGTGTATAGAAAAAAGAAACTCTCACAAGAGTAAATGATACAATTTGAAGCTCTATGAAGCTCTTTAAGGATATATCAAATTTTAATGAAAAAGAGTACAAAAATTTGGTAAAATATGAATCACAAATTAAAGCAAGAAAAAATTATTTCAGATAGATGGGTGTTATTAAAAGATGACCCAAAAATATATATTTATAGTGTTCTAAGAAAAAGAGTCGTTGGGGTATTAAATTTTAGCAATTAAAGCTCAGAAAATAGCCATTGCGTGATTTTGGGTCATGTTTATTCGAATAACAACATTATTATTCAAATAAATTTTCAAAATCATGTTCTGGAATATTTTATGGGTCGTATTATTCGAATAACATATTTGTTATTCAAATAAGCCTTTAAAAACACGTTCTGGAACATTTTTTAGAGTGTGTTATTCGAATAACACATCATTTATTCGAATAAACCACTCTGGTTTCGAAAACTGACTTTAAATGGGCATAACTTCTTCATTTCTCATCCGTTTAAAGTGAATGACAATCATTGGAAAGAACTTTGAGTCTCTTTTCAAATGAAATAAGTTTCAGAACAAAACTCAAAGTATTTTGAAAGATATAATCAAAAGAGTAACTAAATGTCAATTTTGCAAAACTCAAACTTGGCTATTTTTCATAAATTTGAACTACCAACATAAATAACTTTTCAAAACTTGTTTGTTGGGTATTTTAGCATATGAAAACTATTTTTAAAGATTTGAAAATGTAACACCCCCTCCGAAGGGCATTATATTTCAAACGACTCCTTTTATTTTAACACCAAACTTTTACTAAGTTATAAAAAGATTGATATTATAAAACATGAGTTTCAAAATTTTCTTTTCAATGAATAACATCAAATAATCAAATAATAAAGACACAAGGCATAAGAACTGGAAAAACACATTTTCATAAAATGAAGTTCATTACATCCTTAAGTACATTATCCCATAATCCAAAAGTATAAAACTTAAGTATTCCAAATAGTAAAAGTACATATATGACTACTAAAAGAAAACTGAACCTAGTCCAAGTCCCAACATATGAAGAACGGGGTCCAGAGCCTGATCTCTATCCAGATCCCCTTCAAGATCCCAAGCAGACACAGCCCCCAATTGGGGCATATCACAACGGATGAAAATCCAAGCAGTCGACTCTACAAAGTCCTCCCTCAAGGAAGCTCTCCAGGAGGCACACAAAACAGCTACATCCACCGTAAAAGTAGCAGCATCATGCTGAGCCCTGCTCCAAAGCAAAGTGACATCTCCATCATGCCGAATGCGCCCTATGTCCTACTGAACACTCCATGCTTCGATGCCCCCATAAAATTTGTAGCCTAGTGAAACTTCACGGATCTTGCCTCACCGCCAATGCAGTCTTTACAGACATGAGAATAAGATAGAAGCAGACAGAGAATACGATGAAAGAGGTGAGATCCCCTACATCAATACCATCAGGCAGCAAGAAACACAACGAAAGACAATGATGCCTTTCATATACAACAACATTAAATAAAAGCAGATATAATCAGGTCAATACAAGAATATTTCAGAATAACAAACATAATCATGTTATTATAGAGATTTCGCAAGACAACAGGCATAATTACATTATCAACTGATAAGTGATTCAATAATATATATCACAATACAAGAATACAGACCATGCCATGACAATATGTATGTTGACTATGCATATGCACAATGCGTATGTTGACTATCTTTGTGCACAATGTACTCATTTCTTACTCCATGGAGCTAAACACAAAAATCAGAGATGATCATTCCAGAAGATCTGTTCCCCCTCAAAAGACAATCTACGCCAGACCACGAAAAGCAATAATATTTGTCGGGTCCTTGTCGTGCGTTGCAATGGATCACCATGGCCAGGGGTATACAATGTGACATATAAGTCACCAAGTGGATCACCATACACGGACTCCCCCTGAGATCCATCATGGATCGCACTATCCTGTAAGTTCTCGCTTACTCCTTAGGCATAAAATGCCATAACTGTATGATGCTCAAATGCATATTTAATAAAATCAAACCATCGTTGAATTGTTCCTAATGATATTAAAGCAACCGCCCATACAATTGTTTAATACCATTAATAGCAATGATATTATATAGCCGCCCATACAACTACATAATATCACTGATATATCCGGGTTTCTTAAGATAACAAGTCACATCTGACTCAACCGTCTATCTGTTTCTGGTTATAAAAGTAAACCACATCTGACTTAATCATCTGTCTGATGTTTCTAGGGTCCAGTTCATCGGCCCAACAGCATAATGCTAATGCACGCTTTCATAGAGTATGTCAATTGTGCAAATTCAAGAGTCATCATTCATGTAACACAGTAGTCTTACTGTTACTTTCAATTATGAGATATTTTCATTAACTAACATTCTTCCCAATATTTGCATTGTTCTCATTTTAATGAAGCCCCTTTTCCATCCTTAATATTATAAATCCTTAATTGAACTCCTCGATTATCCAGTCAACCAGATTCACCACTAATGATTCATCTCCCATTATTCCAATTATTCTCAATTTATTCCCATCAGTATTTCTAAAAGTTGTTACTCCTCAAACCATAACATTATGATCATCTTCCCTTAATTCTAAATATAGCCCTCTTAAACTAATCATTTGAGCTCCTCACAACCTCACCTATACTAATGTTCTTTCTTTGTCCAAACCTCACTCTAGACTATAGGATAAGGTTGTGTTCTTTATCCGTTCCACGTTATGAACTCCTAATTAAGTGTCTAGTCATTTAATTAACTAAGTTCTAGCTTGATACAAAGTCTCATATTGATTGCCCAAGGGACTAGAAAACCTAACCATTTCTCCTCAGCCCAATTACACGGCCATGTCAAATTACACGGCCTGCCCTACACGACTGTGTCAAATTACACGGCCAGGGCTGTGTACTTCTCTGGAAGAATAGCAAAATTCTGAACTTACCTGATTACACAGCCATGTCACATTACACGGCCTGGTTCGTGTACTCCACTGCCCTGTGATGTGTGAACTGTGTTTCCAGCAGGAAACACGGCCTGGGCCGTGTAAAACCACACGGCCCGTGGATCTTGCACCAGAATCTTGAAAATGTGCTTCCATAAGCCTCCAAACCAAATAGGTACGAATCGATATACATATTCAAGCATTTAAGCATTCCAAATCTATTAAGATACACAATAACAAGCATAGAAAATCATACAACACATGCAAATCACAACATTATCCAAAGTCACAAAAACAAAGTGAGCAACCCACAAATGGGTTCCTCACCATTAACCCAAAAACGTGATCCTCACCACTATGAGTGGTTGATGAGGTTAATTGTAACGCCCCTTTTTGGGAGGAGATGTCACATTGTCATTTAGAATGCGAAAAAATATAAATATAAAATTAAGACCAGGTTCATTTTATCATAATTAAACTTATTTGAATATAGTTGTGTAAATAAAATGGTGAATATTTTTTTTTCTTTTTCTTCTTACTATGTATATATATTTGTACTCAATAACCTGCTCATCCATTCAGTATTCAAAGGTACTAACACTTATAAAAGTTTCACAAGTATGTATATATACATTTTTGTTTAATTGTAAGCAGAAAAACATAAAGACTAATCCATACATCCATGCAAGAGATACATCATATATATATACTGTTTAGGTACAGACTATCAGTCAATAATTACATCAAGGCTCATAAAAAAGAAGTCTAAGCTTTACTAGCCCCCAAAAATGATATACAGACCCCCAAAAGAATATCAAGGCCCCAAAAAAATGGATAGCCATCAGTAGCTATCGACAGTATCAACCCCTAAGAGGAGAAGGAACCGTATCAGGATCCTCCTCAGGTTCCTCCTCAGGGTCTTCCTCATCGGAGGAATCCCTCATTGGAGCCACTGAGTTTTGGGTCGGGGCTCGGGCAGAGGAGAGGAAAGAATCCTCTTGTGGGGTGTAATAACGATCACCCCACATCTCCCTGATAGGCAAGTAAAACTCTAAACGTAAAATGACATGCAGGTGAAGATGGGCGGATCATGGCACCCCCAAGCCAGCGACAACGATACGTCCCCCATGTAGGCGTAACGATTGGAATTAAGGTTGATGTGCCAACAGTCTGGCCCTCCAAGGAAGGTCAAACGCATATAACCTAAAAATTCGCGTGGGCATGCCTCCATGATCCAACAGTAGGTGCTAGTCGCGATCGGGCCAGAAGTTGGGAAATTTGTGAGCTTTACCTCCTCCGTCGACGTCTTCGATGGAACATAAATATAAACAAAATAGCAAAAAATACAGAAAAGATGTAAGACATTCTACATCATTACCTATTATGGCAGTAAAGAAACAAAATGGCGCATGACGCCCACATAACATTTTAGAAATGGTAAATAGCATTAAAATAGATAATAAATAATTTAGCATAAACAGGCAGTTATAGTAGTAACGAAATAACAGATTAAATTCCCATATGAACAAATAACTATCAAATGGTATAGCAACTCACTATGCACATGCACATGGTACTAAAAACCTACTCCATGGAGCTAGACACAAATAGTCAGAGAGAATGATCATGAGATATGTCTGTATTGCGGTTGCCAAGGCTTTCAAGTGCTAAAATTCTCAATTTATCAAAATGTGCATTATGGCATTGTACAAGACATTCTACATAGATCTCAATAGAGGACAGTGTCTCGGTCCGGATCGTCGGTGGGTTTGCATCAGTCTGCCCCACGGACAAAAGAGCTACAAATTGTCCATTGTGAGGTACCCGCACCTCGACGCCCTTAAGGTCAATGAGTGACCTACACTTGTCTATTCGCACTCGCACGAAGGTGTGATTCAACTCTTAGGCAACTTGGCCTTAACAATAGTCCAACAGACATTTTCAATGCATGTTCCAATCATGCTTATCATGACAAACTATGTCAATCATGCTTCAAATGCATGTAGATTCAATACATACATGTATATTCCTATACGAATCTCAACTCATATCATATCATTTATCAACAAGGTTTGATTCCATTCACGGATTCAAATTAAGCCAATAACAAACCCTAAGGGTGAACACAAATCCATTCATAGTTATGATAAAAGTTAAGCCGTAGGTTCATTATGTTTCTCACCATCGCACCCATACTCATGTTCTTTCTTTTGTTCCAAAATTATTCTAAACTATAAGGCAAACTATCATTCTTGGTTCTTTCCATGTTATGAATCCCTAATCGACTTCTAATAATTTAATTTATTATGTTTAATAAGTTTATCTTAGTGCTAAAGCCTCACAATGAGTGCCCAAGGAGACCGGGGGTCCCTAAGGGACTAGAAAAGTCCAAAATCCTTCACTATTCCAATTACACGGCCTGGAGAGAGTACACGGCCACGAAACCACGGCCTGCCTGAAATACACAACCGTGTGGCCATACACGACCTAGGCCGTGTATGCCTCTAGAGTTTCTGTTCTGGGACGCTGGAGTACACAGCCGTGTACGATCACACGGCCTAGGCCGTGTACTCTTCTGTAAATGTAGAAAATCACCAGAAATCAATCCAACCTTCATACAATCCAAGATCTATCAACATACAACTTAATCCTACCATTCAAACAATCAAAATACAACCAAAATAACTCAAACAAATAGGTATCCCATAAATGGGTTTCAACCCCATCAACATAACAAAGAGTTTCTCACTACCAAAATGGGTTGAAGAGAATAATCTTCCTCTTACCTTAGTGAAGAACAAGGAAAACAAGCTCCTTTTGTCCTTAAAATTTTGTGCTTCACCACCTCAAAATCCTTGGGTGTTCAAATCCAAAAATTGAGATCAAAGAGTGGAAATGGTATCCATAGTCACCAAGGTGACCATGGACCACGAAAATGAGATGAAAAAAGGAAGAAAGTTGAGAGCTTTACCTCAAAACTTGAAGCTTTGGAGCTGGGCTGAGGAGAATGAAAATGGAGAAGCTAAGAGGAGTCCCACAAAGAAGAAAGCTTAGAGATGGTGAGGGGAAGCAATGGTCTATATTGGCTTGAGCATGGAAGCTTGAAGGTTTAACAATAGAGTGTTTGTGTGTGGGAGAAGAGAGGAAGAGAGGAAGAGGGGAAGAGAGTTGCGTGAGGGAGAGACGAGGAGAAATGAGAAAATGAATTGTGTTATTTTCCTCCCCCACCCGTGCAGCAACATAAGAGAGGAGAGAGAGAGAGAAAAGTGGTTGGGAGGAAGCTTCCTAGAAGTTTTCCTTAAAGCTTCCTTGAGAAGCTTCGCACGCCTCTCGATAAAGTGAAGTGTAGGGTCACTTAAATGATGTCATAAAAGTGACTAGATAAAAATACTCTACTAGAACTATTTTTCAGTGGACAAAATTTACAGTTAGCGTAAATAATATTTTATTGTTTCTTAGATAATTAATTATTTTATGATTTTATTTATCAGATAAAATCTCGTAAAACGTAAACCTAGTAAACTGTGCTCAGTCTCATGTTTAGTAAGATTCTCCTTCAATGTTTCCACAGTTCAAAGTTTACCAGTCTCAGGGAAAATATTTTGTTTTCCCAATTCCGCTCAGTGTGCACGTAAAACGAAAAATATACTAAAATATTCAACATTTTCAGAAATATTCACAAAAATTCTCAAAAATCACAAATATTAAAAAATGACTATTCATGATGAAACAAACAATTTTCCAGGGTGTTACACCGACTCTGCTCAGTGTACACGTAAAATGAGGAATATATTAAAATATTTGACGTTTTTGAAAAATTCCAAAAAAATTTCTAAAAATCATAAATATTATAAAATGATTATCTATGATGAAATAAATAATTTTTGGGGTGTTACAACTTTCCCCTTCTAAAAAAGAATTTCGTCCTTTAAATTGTTATATCTTAGAGCAATTGTGGATGTTGCTCTTTCATCTTGTCTTCCAGCTCCTATGTTGCATCTCCAGTCGTTTCGTTCCAGATTACCTTTACTAATGAGATCTCCTTACCTCGTAGTTGTTTTATCCTTCTATCCTCAATTCTTACAGGAGGTGCCTCATAGGTTAAGTTCTCTTTTAATTGTACTACGTCTGGTGCTGTGACATGACTTGGGTCAAAAATGTATTTTCGTAGTTGTGATACATGGAAGACATTGTGAATATTTAAGAGAAAATGAGATAAGGCTATTTGATAGGCTACTAGGCCTACTCGACAAATAATTTGGTACGGTCTAAGAAAATTTGGAGCAAGTTTTCTATATTTCAAGGCCTAGCCCACCCCCGTCATAGGTTTGACTTTCAAAAATACATCCTCGCCCTCTTAAAACTTAAGGGGCTTTCTTCTTTTATCTGCATAGCTTTTCTGCCGACTCTGAGCCATCCTCATATTTTCCTGAATCATGTTAACTTTTTTAGTTGTCTACTGTATAACATCTGGTCCAATAGTGAGGCGCTTGCCGTCTTGGTACCAACATAGAGGTGTTCGGCACCGTCGTCCATACAAAGCTTCATAGGGTGCCATCCCTATACTTGAATGATAACTGTTGTTGTAGGTGAATTCTATCAATGGTAGAACGTCATCCCAACTTCCAGTCTGTTCTATGGTGCAAGCTCTAAGCAAATCTTCCAATGATTGGATCGTCCTTTCCAATTGGCCATCGGTTTGTGAGTGATAAGCAGAACTTAGACGTAACTTTGTCTCTAATGATTCTTGTAGACTCTGCCAGAACTTTGAAGTGAATCTTAGATCCCTATCCGAAATAATACTTGTAGGCATACCGTGCAGTCTAACAATTTCTCCAATATACAGCTTAGTCACTTTCTCCAAGTTGTACCTTATGTTGATCGGGAGGAAATGCGCTGATTTCATGAGTCGGTCCACAATTACCCAAATCGAGTCATGTCCTTTCCTTGTCCTTGGCAAACCCACTACAAAATCTATTGCAATGATGTCCTACTTTCATTTAGGAATAGACAATGGTTGTAGCAATCCTGCGGGTCTTTGATGTTCCACTTTAACTTTCTGACAAACCAGACAAGTCGATACACATCTAGTGACGTCACTCTTCATTCCATGCCACCAAAACAACTTCTTCAAGTCTTGATACATTTTTGTTATGCCTGGATGCATATTCAGCTGGCTCGTATGAGCGTGCTTAAGAATATACTT
Source organism: Ormosia semicastrata (assembly GCA_029884595.1). Classification (NCBI taxonomy): domain Eukaryota; kingdom Viridiplantae; phylum Streptophyta; class Magnoliopsida; order Fabales; family Fabaceae; genus Ormosia; species Ormosia semicastrata. The sequence goes on along the minus strand of JAQQTO010000048.1, from coordinate 26,799,607 downwards.
CCTTAGCTCTTAATCTCGAGGAATACAGACTCTACCTCGGAATCTCAGAATTCTGTCTGTTCCTTCTGCAAATGTTGTTATGTTGCCTTGCTTCATTAGCTCTCTCACTTCTTGCAAGAACTTGTCAACCTTCTGCTTTTCCCGTATGTCCTCCATTAGCTCACTTGAGATGGTGACCATATTCATGTAGATCTTTCCTGGTTCTAATTCCATAAAAGACCATACATCCCTGAACTGCTCTATCAAATCTTTTTCCTTAATCATCAGGGTAGAGACACTAATCATCTTCCTACTCAAGGCATCTGCCACGACGTTTGCCTTGCCGTGGTGATACAGAAGTTGGAAATCATAGTCTTTCAGGAACTCCAGGAACCTCCGCTGCCTCATGCTCAACTCATTTTGATCATACAAATATTTCAAGCTTTTGTGATCACTAAAGATGTTGAACATCGCTTCATAGAGGAAATACCTCCATATCTTCAAAGCGAAAACCACAGCCGCTAATTCCAAGTCATGCGTCGGGTAGTTCTTCTCATGCACTCGCAATTGCCTTGAAGCATAAGCCACCACTCTTCTATGTTGCATAAGCACAGATCCTAGTCCTTGGTATGAAGTGTCACAATACACCTCGAAGGGCTCATTCGGATCAGGTAGCACCAACACTAGCGAGATAATTAGCTGTCTCTTCAACTCCTGGAAAAGTCTGTTCACAGCTGTCGGTCCACTCAAAAGCCTGGTTCTTCCTCGTGAGTTGAGTAAGAGGTCTTGCGATTTTAGAAAATCCCTCAATGAACCTCTAGTAATATCCGGCCAATCCCACGAAGCTACGAATCTCTATCACTAACTTAGGCCTTTCCCATCGTAGCACTGCCTCCACTTTTGATAGATCCACCGTAATCCCTTCCTTTGAGATTATATGACCCAAAAACTTAATCTCTTCCAGCCAAAATTCACATTTTGATAGTTTGGCATACAGTTCTTTTTCCTTCAGAATCTGGAGAACTATATTGAGGTGTTCAGCATGATCCTCTTGATTTTGAGAGTATATCAGGATGTTATCGATGAAGACAACAACGAATCTGTCCAAGTATGGACGAAAGATTCGGTTCATGTAGTCCATAAAGATAGTAGGTGCGTTTGTCACACCAAACAGCATCACAAGGTACTCGTAATGGCTGTATTTGGTACGAAAAGCAGTCTTGGGTATATCCTCCATCTTCACTCGTATCTGATGATACCTAGATCGCAGGTCAATTTTTGAAAACACCGCTGCTCCCTTCAATTGGTCCATTAAAGTCATCAATTTTTGGGAATGGATATTTATTCTTGATTGTTACTTTGTTTAGTTATTTGTAGTCTACACACAACCTTGATGATCCGTCCTTCTTTCGAACTAGCAGTACTGGTGCTTCCCAAGGTGACATACTTAGTCTAACAAATTGCTTTTCCAAAAGCTCCTCTAACTGCTCCTTAAGTTTAGTTAATTCTGCTGGCGACATCCTATAAGGTGCTATAGACACGGGACCAGCTCTTGGTACAAGGTCAATAGCAAATTCTATTTCTCGCACTAGTGGTAAACCAGGTACATCCTCAGGAAAGACTTCAGAAAATTCATTCCCCACTGGAATTATGCTCACATCAACCACACTATCGATTTTCAAAGAAGACAGTAGCATGTATCCATGAGCTCATTCTTTCAAGAGAGCTTGAACTTGGTTGGCCATCAAGTATCTAGAATCCTCATCCACAGGGAAAACTATGGTCTTTCTTGAATAATCTAATAGAACATGGTTGGAGGACAACTAGTCCATCCCTAAAATTATATCTAGCTGAGAAAAGGGTAAACAGATTAAATCAGCAGAAAAGATTCGACCTTCAACAATCAAGGGACAATTTAAATAGACTTTGGTAGTAACTATAGGTTTATCAGTAGAGGCAGAAACAGTCTGATCAAAAGGTAAGGTAGACACTGGTAAACCAAGTCGTAGCATACAGTCATAAGATATGAAAGAATGGGTTACCCCAGAGTCATACAGTATAGTCAAAAGGTTACCTTCTATGGTGCCTTCTCCTTGAATTAAGCCTTCAGACTTGGAGGCTTTAGCTCTGCTCATGGTATAGACCCGTCCTCCTGCTTGTGGTTTATTGGCCCTTGTAGCATTGACTGAAGGTTCAGCCTTCGCTTGGTTGTAGTCTCGAGACACGTGGCCAGGCTTGCCACATCTATAACAGATAATTCCCTTGATGGAATAATCCCTTGTTGGGTGATCCTTCCCGCACTTCATAAACTTTGGCAAAGATGCCACATTCGGTCTGGTTCGGTTCCCACCAGAACCTCCGCTAGAACCCCCACCTGACGTCTGTTGTTGGTTTCCCGGTGGTCTTGAATAAGGCTTCTTTTGGAAGCAATTAGAACTGTTGCCACCGCCCTTTTGGAACCTTGTAGGCCCAAAGTTCCTGCTCCTTATATCTTTAGCTTACTCCAGAGCTTCCACTTCGCAGCACGTATCTAGCAGCTCCGAGAACTCGTTGATTTTCAGTGTGATAACATCTTTCTTCACTTCATATCTCAGTCCTTTAGTAAACTTTTGACACTTCCAAGTTTCATTCGGTTGGTGCTAAAAGTACGTTGAAAACTTTGATAAGTTTTCAAATCTCACTGCATATTCACTAATAGTCATGTTCCCCTGCCTTAGGTTGAGAAACTCCATCTCCTTCGCGTGCCTCGCGCTCGCAGGAAAATACTTATTCAAGAATTTATCCTCCAGCATTCTTTGCGCCTCGCACCACCAGTCCTCAGCATTGCCAACTAACATAAAGGTAGCATAAGTCACCTTCTTATTCTCGGTGCAATTCATGCCTCGAAAGACTTTCTCTAGCTCTTTGATCCATAGACTGACTTTATCCAGATCGAACTCTCCTTTGAATTGGGGAGGATTGTGGCGACGAAACTCTGCCAAGTTTTGAGCATCAGTAGTAGCTTCGAGTAGTTGAGCTGCCCTCTCTTATTACTAGGCCACTCTCTCTTATTGTTGAGTAGCTCGTTCAGTCTGTTGTGCTATGACCTCAGCCATCCTTTGCATTGCCTTTATAGCAGCTGCCATGTCTCCACCACGTGCCATCTTGCTTTCTCAAATCAGGTTAGCTGAAAAACACATGGAAGGTTAGATGTATTCACTCGAAATACCAACACAGAGATTTGCACAGCACAAACAAGACAGACTCAATCACAAGACACAAAGAAACATAAACCAGGGCTCTGATACCAACTTAATGTAACGCCCCTTTTTTGTGAGGAGACGTCACATTGTCATTTACAATGCGAAAAAATATAAATATAAAATTAAGACCCGGTTCATTTTATCATAATTAAACTTGTTTGATTATAGTTGTGCAAATAAAATGGTGAATATAATTTTTTTTTCTTTTTCTTCTCACTACGTATATATATTTGTACTCAATAACCTGCTCATCCATTCAGTATTCAAAGGTACTAACACTTATAAAAGTTTCACAAGTATGTATATATACATTTTTGTTTAATTGTAAGCGGAAAAACATAAAGACTAATCCATACATCATATATATATATATACTGTTTAGGTACAGACTATCAGTCAATAATTACATCAAGGCTCATAAAAAAGAAGCTTAAACTTTACCAACCCCCAAAAATGATATACAGACCCCCAAAAGAATATCAAGGCCCCAAAAAGATGGATAGCCATCAGTAGCTATCGATAGTATCAACCCCTAAGAGGAGAAGGAACCGTATCAGGATCCTCCTCGGGTTCCTCCTCAGGGTCTTTCTCATCGAAGGAATCCCTCATTGGAGCCACCGAGTTACGGGTCGGGGCTCGGGCAGAGGAGAGGAAAGAATCCTCTTGTGGGGTGTAATAACGATCACCCCACATCTCCCTGATAGACAAGTAAAATTCTAAACGTAAACTAACGCTGCAGGTGAAGATGGGTGAATCATGGCGCCCCCAAGCCAGCGACAACGACACGTCCCCCATATAGACGCAGCAATCGGAATTAAGGTTGATGTGCCAACAATCTGGCCCTCCAAGGAAGGTCAAATGCACATAACCTAAAAATCCGCGTGGGCGTGCCTCCATGATCCAACAGTAGGTGCTAGTCGTGATCGGGCCAGAAGCCGGGGAATTCGTGAGCTTCACCTCCTCCATCGACATCTTTGATGGAACATAAATATAAACAAAATAGCAGAAAATACAGAAAAGAGGTAAGACATTCTACACCATTACCTATTATGGTAGTAAAGAAACAAAATGGCGCATGACGCCCACATAACATTTCAAAAATGGTAAATAGCATTAAAACAAATAATAAACAATTTAGCATATACAGGTAGTTATAGCAGTAATGAAACAACAGATTAAATTCCCATTTGAACAAGTAATTATCAAATGGTATGGCGACTCACTATGCACATGCACATGGTACTAAAAACCTACTCCATGGAGCTAGACACAAAACAGTCGGAGAGAATGATCAGGAGATATGTCTATATTGCGGCTTCGAGGTCTTCAAGTGCTAAAATTCTCAATTTATCAAAATGCGCATCATGACATTGTACAAGACATTCTACACAGATCTCGATATAGGACAGTGTCTCGGTCTAGATCATCGGTGCGTTTGCATTGGTCTGTCCCACGGAGAGAAGAGCTACCAATTGTCCATTGCGAGGTACCCGCACCCCGACGTCCCCAAGGTCAACGAGTGACCTACACTTGTCTATTCGCACCTGCACAAAGGTGTGATTTAACTCCTAGGCAACTTAGCCTTAACAATAGTCCAACAGACATTTTCAATGCATGTTCCAATCATGCTTATCATGACAAACTATATTAATCATGCTTCAAATGCATGTAGATTCAATACATAAATGTATATTCATATACGAATCTCAACTCATATCATATCATTTATCAACAAGGTTTGATTTCATTCACAGATTCACATCAATCCAATAACAAACCCTAAGGGTGAACACAACTCCATTCATAGTTATGATAAAAGTTAAGCCTTAGGTTCATTATGTTTCTCACCACCTCACCCATACTCATGTTCTTTCTTTTGTTCCAAAATTATTCTAAACTATAAGGAAAAATATCATTCTTGGTTCTCTCCATGTTATGAATCCCTAATCGACTTCTAATAATTCAATTTATTATGTTTAATAAGTTTATCTTAGTGCTAAAGCCTCACAATGAGTGCCCAAGGAGACCGGGGGTCCCTAAGGGACTAGAAAAGTCCAAAATCCTTCACTATTCTAATTACACGGCCTGGAGAGAGTACACTGCCACGAAACCATGGCCTGCCCAAAATACACGACCGTGTGGCCATACACGGCCTAGGCCGTGTATGCCTCTAGAGTTTCTGTTCTGGGACGCTGGAGTACACGGCCGTGTACGATCAAACGGCCTAGGCCGTGTACTCCTCTATAAACGTAGAAAATCACCAGAAATCAATCCAACCTTCATACAATCCAAGATCTATCAACATACAACTCAATCCTACCATTCAAACAATCAAAATACAACCAAAATAACTCAAACAAATGGGTATCCCATAAATGGGTTTCAACCCCATCAACACAACAAAGAGTTTCTCACTACCAAAATGGGTTGAAGAGAATAATCTTCCTCTTACCTTAGTGAAGAACAAGGAAAACAAGCTCTTTTTGTCCTTGAAATTTCGTGCATCACCACCTCAAAATCCTTGGGTGTTCAAATCCAAAAATCAAGATCAAAGAGTGGAAATGGTATCCATAGTCACTAAGGTGACAATGGACCACGAAAATGAGATGAAAAAGGGAAGAAAGTTAAGAGCTTTACTTCAAAACTTGAAGCTTTGGAGCTGGATTGAGGAGAATGAAAATGGAGAAGCTAATAGAAGTCCCACAAAGAAGAAAGCTTGGAGATGGTGAGGGGAAGCAATGATCTATATTGGCTTAAGCATGGAAGCTTGAAGGTTCAACAATGGAGTGTTTGTGTGTGGGAGAAGAGAGGAAGAGAGGAAGAGGGGAAGAGTGCTGCGTGAGGGAGAGAGGAGGAGAAATGAAAAAATGAAATGTGTTATTTTCCTCCCCCAACTGTGCAGCAACATAAGAGAGGAGAGAGAGAGAAGTGGTTAGGAGGAAGCTTCCTAGAAGTTTCCCTTGAAGCTTCCTTGAGAAGCTTCGCACGCCTCTCGATAAAGTGAAGTGTGGGGTCACTTAAATAATGTCATAAAAGTAAATAGATAAAAATACTCTACTAAAACTATTTTTTAGTGGACAAAATTTACAGTTAGCGTAAATAATATTTTATTGTTTCTCAAATAATTAATTATTCTGTGATTTTATTTATCAGATAAAATCTCGTAAAACATAAATCTCGTAAACTATTCTCAGCCTCGGGTTTAGTAAGATCCCCCGTCGATGTTTCCATAGTTCAAAGTTTACTAGCCTCAGGGAAAATATTTCATTTTCTCGGCTCCGCTTAGTGCGCACACAAAATGAAGAATATACTAAAATATTTGACATTTTCAAAAAAATCCACAAAAATTCTCAAAAATCACAAATATTAGAAAATGACTATTCATGATGAAGCAAATAATTTTCCAAGGTGTTACACCGACTCTGCTCAGTGTACACACAAAATGATGAATATATTAAAATATTTAACGTTTCTGGAAAATTTCAGAAAAATTCTCAAAAATCATAAATATTATAAAATGATTATCTATGATGAAATAAATAATTTTTAGGGTGTTACATTAATCTCCTTCTTACCTCAAGAGACAGCAAATAAAACAAGCTTCTTGATGCTTCCTTGCAAGATTTTCGTCCACCATCAACAAGAAAACCTAAGATGGTCAAACTCATCCAATCAACAACCAAAACTTGGAAAGGAGAGTCCTTGATCACAATGGTGACCAAGGATCATGAAAATGAGAGGAGAAAAGGAAGAAAGTCAAGAACTATACCTCTAAGTTTCAAGCTTTAGGGCTTGATGGAAAATGATGGAGATGGAGGAATCAAATGATGCTCACCAAAGGGAAAGACTTCAAGATGATGAGAAGGGAAAAGATTCTAGATTGGCTTGAGCAAATGAGCTTGAGTGGCTATCCATAGAGGTTTGGCCGTGTGAATGAAGAGGGGAGGAAGAAGAGAGAACATGAGAGAGAATGGGAGAAGAGAAAGATGAGAGAGAAAGTGATACTTTTTCAAGTGGTAAAGGTGACATGTGATTGGGTGTTAGATGAAAAGATGACAAATTGTCATCTTTTTCCCTTCATGGCCGTGTAACCTAAAGGAGGAGAGAGGAAAATGAAGCTTCCTTAAGAAGCTTGGTAGGAAACTTCCTTGAAGTTTTCTTGAAGCTTTCTTGAGAAGCTTTGCACGCTTCTCGATAAACTGTAGAGTGATGATGTCACTTAAATGATATCATAAAAGTAACTAGATAGAAATAATCTACTAGAGTTATTATCCAGTGGACAAAAGTTACAGTTAGCAGAAATAATATTTTATTATCCCACAGATAATAAAAAATACTATGATTTTATTTATCAGATAAATCTTAAAAAATGAAAACCTCGTAAACTGTGTCCAGTCTCGGGTTTAGTAAGATCCCCTATCGACACTTCCACAGTTCAAAGTTTTTCGACCTCAGGAAAAATATTTCATCTTCCCTGCCCAGCTCAATGTGCACGTAAATTAAGAAAAATATTATTAAAATAATCAAACAATTCAAATAATTCTAGAAAAATTCACAAAAATCACAAATATTATAAAATGAACATATATCATGAAATAAGCAATTTTTGGGGTGTTACAGAAAACATATTTGAGATATCTAGAAGGCTTCTTACATAAAGACGCTAAGTCCTATAAGCTATACCATTTAATCTTCCTTTGGACTTGGTCTTTGGCTTGATCTTGTCATCATCTTCATGTTTGTTATCATCAAAACATATATTCATTGTCCAACAGCCAATTACATATACAAGACATTCTACACCAGATTGGGAATAGGAATAATGTCTCGTCAAGATCGTCAGTGCGTTTGCATCAGTCACCACGACACAGTAGAGCTACTAACTGGCCTCTTATGGGATACCCGCGCCTCAATGCCCCCAAGATCAGTTATTGACCTTCACTATGCAATTCGCACCAACACAAATGTGTAATTCAATCTCCTAGGCATACAACCTTAACAAACAAAGTCACCACGACTTTCATAATCCATAATCGAATGACTTAATAAATCAATAATCTAAACTACGTGATTTCCATGTAAAAACAAGCCACCATTGGGCTAAACCGTCAGCTGACATCTTCGGGTCCAATACGTCGGCCCGACAACAATCTGTTGGTTTTCTCAAACACGAAGTACTTTTACTATATTTTCACAAACGCGTAACACTTTTGGTTACGTCTCTAAATCACATAACATTTTTACATCATTTTTCAATGGCGTAAAAATTTTAAAACATTTTCTTAATTGCGTAACTAAAAATCAACTTTTTTACATCACATAAAGTTTTATCTATACTTTTTAACTGTGTAAAAGTTTTATTGATATTCTAAGCTTAATTTTAAGACTTTCCTTATTTACTAAAAATTTGGACTTTAATTCCAACATTTTCTTACTAAACCTCCTCTCAATGATATTTTCTAATATTTTTCATAAAAATCTATGTTATTTTAATTAAATCAAGATATTTCAAAAATATTTTTCCATTACTTTTACTAAAACTTTCTTAAATAAAATACTTGAAATTTCAAATCATCCTTCTAAACTTATTTCCATTATCATAACCAAAAATTATTTCTTTTTAAACTAATAAAATTTTTGTTCATCTTCTTTTTAACTTGTAAATCCTTCAATCATATTCTTATCACTTAATCATCTAGGTTTTCACTTCATAAATTATTTTTTGCCTTGGGTATCCCTTTTTGGGCAAAATGGCCATGAGCCATACATGGTATTTGGGACAAAAAATCTTGCCTTGCACACATGATTCAAAGCATGTAAAGCATTTCAATCATCAACTTCTACCATAGCAATTTCATGCATACTATAAAAATCATATAATCACATATAGCCAAACAAGTATAAACCATTAAATTCACACAATCAAGTAAATAAATCCTCACATGAATTTTTCACTAACAAACCAAAAATTCGTTTCTCACCACCAAGATGGTTGATGAGGTTAATTTCCTTCTTACCTTAAGTGATGATCAAAAACTCCTTTGTTACTTCTTGAAGTAACTTTTACCTCCAAAAAGATCCTTAAAAAAATTAAATAAACAATTATTAAAATGTAGGGCTTGAAATAAGATGACCAAGGATCAAGATTATGGTCTAGGACTTTAAAATAAAATTTAGAAGTGAAGATCAAGAGCTTCACCTAAAACCTTCAAACTTAAGCTTTGAGAAAATGGTTGCAGATGGATTTATTTAGAGAAACTCAACAAGAAAATGTCTCCAAATGATGTCTAGAATCAAGATATAAGGTTAGTTTAGATTGAACAAGGTTGAAGTGTATGTTTAAGGTGTTGGCCAAAATTTGCAAGGAGAGAAAATGAGAGAGTTTTGATAGTTTGTTTCTTAAAACAAGACAAGATAAACTTAAGAGAGTTAAGTAACCAAATTGGTCTCCTAAGCTTGTCCTAGAAGCTCCCCTCTTGGTTGTGCACTCTTCATGGTGTTGAGTGGTCAAAGCTTCTCCTCCAAACTTGCCTTCCATTGGTGAAACAAGATGAGTCATAGCCACTAAGCTTGACTCGATACAAACTTCCCTTGGAAGCTTTCTTCACATTGGCTCAAAAACAAGTGAGTCATGAAAAGAAATGATGAAGGGTTATGATTAGGCTTATAACTAATCATCTAACTAGATATTTATCGGTAACTATTAATCAATAGATAAAAGTTACTATTAGAAAATTGGTGTTTATTGTCCAATTAATAATATAAAGTACCTAGATTTCATCAGTCAGATAAAATCCTAGAAAAAGAAAAATTTCAAATTTGTTCCTAATTTTGGGTTTAGTAAGCTCCACCGATCCCGCATTAACAATAAAAAATTTTTGACCCTGAAATTTTTTTATTTTTCCAGCACCAATTAAAACACACAAAAATATAATAATAATAATAATAAAATAATCAAAATAAATCAAATAATTCACAAAATCACAAAAATCATAAAAATACAAATAATAGAAAAAGAAAGAGATTTTGGGGTGTTACACACTATGAAGAAGACTGGCCTAGTGCCTCCAAATCATTCAGGAAAGAGGCAGGGAAAGAGACAGAGTGCTCTCCAGTGTCCTTATGCACCGGTTGACGGAAGCATCATTCCATCCTAATAACACGTTGGGTCAGAAACCCCCATGTATGTCAGGAGATAAAGGCTTCTGCCTCCCCAAATACATAGCGACTTAACATTACCCTAAGAAAGAAAGGTCTCTATAAAAAAAAGAAAATTGCTTGCAGAAAGTCAAACATCTTCAGGAATTTTGAAAAGACTAAGAATAACCCTTGTAAGGGACAAAACCCTCTATATAAGTGCAAAAAATGAAGGGGAAACTACTCTCTGAAAGAGGATCATTTTCAAATAGAGTTACAAAGTGAAAGGAATACAGCGAAAGGGATGCCAGCTTCAGTGCAAACATTCTCTATTTATAGAGAATGAAGCACTCTGATTGGCCCATTAAAAAGTGAACTGATCGCATGATGGTAGCCACGTTTAATGCTCCCAGTTTTTGATTAGTCATGGGAGCAGTGGACAGTTAGGGAATAGCACGAAATTGAGATCCTTTTTAAAGTATATTTAATTCCCAATAAAGTCAAAGCAACAGTTTCCCAAAGAATCGCACTGTTACCTTCTGCAATTTTAGAGATTATACTCAGAGTTTACACAGAGAACGCCTATGAAAATCCTGAGAATTAATACTTGGGGGCAATGAATTTGTGGGACGTAACAACATATCATGGACACTTGCACTTCGCATAAAATGTCCAGGGTCTGATGCTAATTTTTTGGACTCTTGTGTTAACCGTATGCCCGGATGATCCTATTAAAACTTGAGACTTGGATGTCCTTCCAAGCGCCAAGCTGGGGCAACTGTTCTGGACCGTGATCCAAGATCCCTTCTAGTTGGACCAACTCGGCATGCATATAATCGGACTCCGTCCTAGACGACGTAGCTAAGGCCTTGAAGGCAATTCGGACCTCGGAGCCATGCACATTGAGGGACCTTGGGCCATAATATCAAGATTTCTAGATACATACAGAGGATATATCCCTAAATATCCATAACTGCCAATCATCTACTTACGATATTACAAGACCCATAGTTGTCTCAGATTGATAAGTAGCTCTCGTATTAAGAGTTCCTAACTTATATGGGTTCACCCTAATAATAATGGGAAGGTAATCCTTGGCAGGATACTAATCCTAAATGCCTGCATTCAATATAAATTGCATAAGGATTCTATATACGCTTTATAAATATAAGGCTAAGTAGCCTCAATCAGGTATCAGTAAACTATTCTCCTTAAACTGCCTTACTTATGCACAACCTGACTTAAGCATTGAAGTTCCTTTACAGGTACCCACCCCCTGTCTCAACACGCTCGGCTACTATAGCTCAAGAAGGATACTACCGTCACGTGCCTATCTCAAGTACCCTTTGAATCCACTTCAGAACAGATATAATGTTTGCTGCAAAATATCTTTTATCTTAAGTTTTTCCTTATGTTCTACGACCTTCCTACCTTCCATTTCATTGACTTTTCTCTCATTCTCATCACTCTCATGTTCTGCAAACTAGAGGCAACCAAGGGAGAAGAGAAAAAAAGGGGAAAGGAAGAGTAAAGGGAGAAGGAAGAAGAGGAAAAGAGAAGGAAGGATGAAGGCACGGCAAAATCTTGAATCCATCAGCCATACTACAAGAGGTAGGGTTCTTGTTTCTTATCTCCAAGCTCCATCTTTCTTCTCTTCATGTTTGTTTGATGCATGTTGAGTTATAGAAAAATAGGTTTTTGGTGTTTTCTAAGGTTTGGGATGTTGGAATTCGTTAAGGACTAGTTTGATTTTCCAAACTAAGTTAGAATTTATTTGTTGGTTGTTTAAAACTTGGATGCATCCTTGGAATCTCATATCCATGAGTTGAGAAAATGGATGTTGTGAATGGTTAGTTGAACTATTTGCTTTGAGGTGATGTGTGGATAGGTTGTATGACAATTTTTCTTAGCTTAGAGACCTTTAATGATGTTGGAGGACTCTTAGAACCTAATTCTAGGTGTTAAAATTTGGTTTGGAAACCAATGGAACACTAGGTGAAGTTCCAAGTGTTGGGCGCTTAATCACTTAGTTTTGGCCGCTTAATCTATGAAGGCCAGAGAGCTCCTACGTATTGGATGCTAAATCGCCTAGTGTGTGAGCACCTAAGTTCCCAAGGCCAGAAGGCTCTGGAGGTCCCTGATTAGTCGCTCAAGTTTTGGGTGCTTAAGAGCCCAATGACAGATGAAATAGAGGAATGTTTCTGCCATAGGGCACTTAGTTGCTAGGTAAATGGGCGCCTAATCGCCCAAACACAGGAACTTCGAGAGTGTTTATCTTGGGAAATTGGAGTTCCCTATTTGTTGGAATCCCTTCTTTATGCGTTTTTAAGTGTATTGAGACACTAATAGAGGTATTTCATGAAGGAAATATCTACCTAGCATATATAGGATTTGTGAGGAACTTTGAGCATCCATATGTGTTGGAATGCCTTAGGGTGGTACCTAGTACCTTGTTCAACATGAGGTTGACTTTGAAATCACCTGTGAAGTGATAACGTGAGGTTCTAAATATAAGAATGCTAGTGATATGGTTCTTGCTACTTTGTTGGATAAGTGAGGCTAAGATGTACATGTACTAGTATTGCTTTTTCACTAGGTTGTGAGGATCTTGTGATTATTTTAAATGTGATTTGGGAATACTCTTGCATATTTGGTTTTCAAACTTGTTATTTGCTATTTCCTATGTATTGTAACCTTAGATGGTGTGCACAATCATATGGCCTAAGAATGAGCTATTGGATCTAAATTCTCCTAGCATTATGCTATTATGGTCAAGGTTACCGGCATGCGGGTGGTAGTAGTACTCTTACGTTTGTGAGGAGGAGGTATTCACCTATTACCAAGTAGTGTATGAGCTTTTAGGCCTATCTTGCTTAGTATATATAAGGGAATGTGGTTCCTAGGAATGAGCAAGGTAACATGTGTTTTCTAAAACTAAAATCTACATTAGCATTGCAATATCATATTATTAGTGCATTGTGTGAGCATAGCCATGCATCATAACATAAAGCATTGCATTTGTTGACAACTGTATGAGCGGTTGTCTTGCTTGCTTAATGATATCTTATGATTGTATGAGCGGTTGTTTGATATCATTGTTCGTTATAAATGTAAATTAGGTTATTGTTTGCCTTGTGAATGTTACATAAAGAGTATGTATATATTCTAGTAGTGTTGAGCAGTGGCTTATTTATCTATTGCAAGATTAACTTGATATTTTTAGTCTGTTTATTCATTATGAATGAATAACTGCTGGTTTTGGTTGACTCATACTGAGGATTTTTTGAGTTCTCACCCCTTTGTGTTTCTATGTAAATCTAGGTTAAAATCTTCCAAAGAGAAAGGGCAAGAAGAAGAAGCAAAAGACTTAGTTTTAGTTATTTTGTTTCTTTATGTATCAGCTTATATTTATTTATTTTGCTTTTTAGTTGTAAAAGTTTATGTATTACAGTGTGTCATTTTAGCCAATGATGTATATATGTAACCTTTTTCTTTCCTCATGGCTCTCTATAATAACTACACAAGTTATTGTGGTATTATGTTTTATGCATTTTTTTTAAGAAGTGACATACTTGATACGCTTTATCTTGAAATATTCTGAGTATTTTATGATAAACCCTGGCTCTATTGATGAGGACATTTTTAGGAAGTCTCATATTAGGAATTTAGGATCCCCTTCCTTATCAAGGATCATCTCCTACCATTCCCATTTACGATAGGGACCATTTTGAGAAATCTCACTATGAGAATTAAGGATCCCTTTCCTTATCAAGGATAATTTTCTATAATTCTCTAGCCAAATGATTGTGCACATCATATAAGGTTACAATTCTTAAGGAATAATGTAACATCCCTTCCGAATTAAATATGATAGTATTTATTTTATATTATGCATTTATAGGATATACGTGTAATTTATTAAATTATTATTAAGGGACGTACGTGAAATTAAAAATTTATGCGTACAAAGGATGTATGTGAAATTAAAAATTTTTATGTACAAATTGAATTATTTATTTACAGCGATTCCGAAAGACCGACAGAAGATTTTCCAGAAGGTTGGAATTTCTCAAAATCATTATTAAGATATGTTAAATGAAAATTTAAGAAAATTTAAGTAAAATAAAGCTTTAAACCCTAAGTAACTAAGCTAACTAATTGGTTAGTGATTTAGTTAGTTTGTGGAACTAGATTAGTAACTAAGTTAGGTTAGTTTGGTTAGAGTAATTAAGTGTCATCGTGAACCAACCATGAACCAATGGAAACCTAGACATTTTGTAGACTTCTAATTGGGTAGAAAACTAAGTCATCATGAATTAACTAAGAATCAATGAAAATCTAGACATTTGGCAAGTCTTCTGTTGGTTAGAAGCTTAGAGAAGTCATACTTGTTACATTTGTCATTGGATGTCATCATAGCCTAACTAAGAACCAATCAAAATCTAGCCATTTAGTAAGCTTTCTATTGGTTAGAAACTTTGAGAAAGGCCACTTGTTTCAAATTCTTTTGGTTAGTTAGAAAATATAAATGGAAAAGAATTGAAGAGGAAAAAAAAAAAGATGAACATTTGAAGCTCCTAGAGGTTTGGGCCAAGAGAGAACCAAGGAGGAGAAAAGAAGAAAAAATGAAGAAAAAGAAGAAAAGCCAAGGAACAAGAAGAAACAAGGATTTCCAAGTTCATCCACTAAGAGATTAGGCCAAGAATCTTACCTTTTTCATCTTAGTTTCATTTATCTTGAGGTAGGGAGTCATACCTTTTCTCTAAAGCTTTTCTAAGTTGTTTTTGTTTCTAAAAGTGTTTTAGTATGCGTTTGACCGTGTATTTGAATCAAGGAGTCTTATTCATAACTATTTATGTTAGATTGAAACCCTAGGCTAGTAAGATTTAATTTGTGCTCTTAAGAATTTGTTTGGGTTTTCTATGGAATTTATTGAAGAATAAGGTTATTGTTGGAGAAAGAATCATAAAGATGATGTTAATTTTGAGAAATTATGGTTAAGAAATAAAAATTTAAGAACTAGGGTTTTGTCTAAATTAATTTGGAGATTTTGATCTAAACTTTGATTTTAAATGAAATTGAAGCTATAAATGATCTTTTGATGCTAGAAATAGTCTAGAAATGATGAGAATGAGAAGAAAATGTTCTTTGTTACAATTTAATGTTTTTGGCCAAGCATGCATATTAAGATTAGATTTACTTGTTAATGAGTTTTATTGTATTCTATTGTTATAATTATAGAAATAAATGATATAAATTTTATTGATGATGAAATCTTGAGTAAATGACTATTATGTTAATATCACAAATTATGAACTACTGATGTAGTTTTTATGAAAGAATGATATTCAAAGTTGTGATATTTTATCAGTTGGCTTTAAGCCTAAAGATGTGACATTAATAATTTGAGAAAAGATATATATCTTCTAGGACCTATTAAGGTGAGTCCATAGGCTAACGCTGGAACTTAATGGGGAGTCTTATATAGGTCAATTTTATTGAGCTCTATATCTCTCTTCCCAAGGCATGTGATGTGATCACTTTTATTGGATTCCCAAAGTGGGAATAACCATTGAGCTAGGGGACGCCCTAGAAAGTTTGAGATCTCAACTATATAGTATGTTGTTGGCCATGTGAGCAAGAAGAGAAAGTAAGATATGATGGAATATGAAATAATATTATTATGTAAGCAAAAAGAGAAAGTAAAATTTAATGGAATATAAAATGATACTATTTAGTATGTATTTTATTAATATAAAGTATAATTATGTATTACTCTGTTTGCTAAGTATTTTCTATAGTGAATGCAGCTGGACATAGCATAGTTTAAAATAAATGATTTTATTAACTGTATGATTTTCCTACTGAGAATTATAAATTCTCACCCCTTATCTGTTATGTTCAAAGAAACAGGATGGTACACATCACTCTATTAATTGATATAAATTCTCACTTTGTTTTTCGCCCTACTACTGAAGAATTTTATTTGGTTGTAAATGGATGTATATAGCTGACTTGGCTGCATTGTGGCTATGCACTGTCTACTGATGTACTGATCTCATTTATTTATTCAAACATTTGAGATGTCATCTTTTGTAGTTTTGTAACTTTTGGGATTTTGTAAATATTCTAGACAAATGTACTAGCAAACCAGATGTATAAATGCAGTTAGTGTGATACTAAAATTTTTTTGTTTGTAAGCTGTTAGTATTATATTCCAATAATACACGAGGATCATAGTTTTATAGCTACAAATAATAATGTTAACTTAATTAATTTAAGTATCACATTAATTCCATTATGTATTTAACTGTTGCATGTATTTAATTAAATCTTAAATAAATAAGGAAGTACGTAATATTCTATCAGGGTTAAGTAAATATAAATTTAAATGAGGTACGTAGCAACAATTTAGTATATTAGTAAAATATAATTAAATTACTGGTAGAATATTACATTATGGTATTAAAGCAGTAGTCCTAGTGTGCCTAGGATAATGGGTCAAAATTTTTACTATGCATGGTGCATAGGTTAGATAGATATTTCTAAAATTATACTTTTACATATTTGCTTATGTGTGACAATATGGATATATATATCCATGAGAGTTGTGATATTGAGACTGATCATCTCAATATTGTAGTTAAGGTAGGAAGAAATATTGGACCAATATGTGGTCGAAATTTGGGAAACTATAGATAATGCAGTAAGGATTTTAGTAAGTAAGAATTATCAAGTATAAAAAATGTATAAAATAGTGCAGAATAATTCACTCGAAAAGAATAATAATAATAATAATAATAATAATAATAATAATAATAATAATAATAATAATAATAATAATAATAAAATAAACTTATCACTATATTGTTTGACCCAGGAATTATTCACTCATTGTGATTGTAAATTGTGTAATTTAATTAAATGAACTTGTGTTTGGATTATTCTGTGATCTTTCAAGTATGATTGTTATGTTCTGTTTATGTTACTGCCTCTTATGTAAGTAGAACATTATTTATTAATTGTGACTCTAGTTTGCTACTAATAATTGGTCTTGTTGTGCTTGAAGTGAGGCTAACCATGGATATAACTTAAATGAGTTTTGTTGTTCTGTTCTATATGAAATTTTGGTGAAGATGTACTTGACAAGCTGTTAGAATATTTATTAATAGGATATGATAGAACATTATTTATTAATGGATCGTAACCCGAGCTCTCAATATGTAGTCCAGCCTGGTGCACGTACTAGTAGAAGTCCAAGCCTACACGTCTCCAACAGAGTCAGCTTATAATGAGATCCTAATCTTGAATTGTAACAGTTTTATCGCAAGATCTGCACAATGAATATATCTTGCAATATCTCCTAATTGCCAATCATGATCTTATGGAATAATAATACTATAACTGCCATACTAGTATTGTGATAATATAGGGATTCTCTATAACTAAATAAGGAATGTATCTTCTCTTACAATTATAATGGGAATGTATCTCTTCATCAAGGGAACATATTAATCTAACCTTTATAAATATCAGGCTAAGTCACCCTAATCAGGTATGAATTCTCCCATAGCATAGACCTTATTAGTGCACATCCTGACTTGAGCATTGGAGTCTCTTTGCAGGTACCCACCCCCTGGATTAGCGCGCTTGGTATCAGTCGTGCATCAAAGGAATCCACCATATACGTGCCTATCTCAGGTACCCTCTGAATCTATTTCAGAACATTGGTGCAATATGTGGAATTGAGAAACTTAAAATCCCACTCCAATCATGGTGAACACGAGACAGAATTCAAGGAAAGACGCTGGGTAGGCCTCAACTAACCAAAGGCAAGACCCTACTGCCCAACGCCCTCCTGTTCCTGCTCCACCACCTGCTGCTGAAACCTCTGCTGCGAGAAACTAGGCACTCAATGCTGAAAACTAATGTGATAGGCACCCCATTTCTGTTTCCGATGAAAGCCCTAACCCATCGTGTAGGATTTCAGTGAGAGATAGATTTGGAATCCCAACACGAGGAGGTAACCCCAATGCCCAAGAGCGCAGAATCCCATTTCATTAGCATTTGGGAATGCCAAATAATGAAATTGGTGATCGTGTATCTTGCTCTCAATGCACAAATCAGTCCCAAGCATCCCAATGCCAATTTCAGGACATGCTGCAATGCATATAGCTATGCTGAACGAACAATATCACAGGTTGGCAGACATACAGCAGGCTATGCTTGAAAACTGACCTAGGCCTCACCATCGGTCTTAGCGCAGAAAATGATCAAAGAAGGCCACCTACTGATGCTTCAGTGACCAATATCTAGAATAACAATCCGATGCTTCAGGTTTTAGCTACTTTTTCTAATTAACTTATGGAATACCGCATTCCCAGAAATTTTAAATTTCCAGCCAACTTAGAGATTTATGATGGAACCACAGACCCCCAGGAGCATATAAATGCCTATGAGCAATCCATTTGGTTCCATGGAGGATCTATGGAGCTGCTGTGTTGTGCTTTTCCTTTTTCCCTAAAAAAAGGAGCCCTTAAATGGTTTTCAGGCTTACCATGAAGGTTCGTGGTTGACTGGCCATATCTTAAACAACGTTTTCTAATCAAATACACCACCAGCAAAGAACAACTCAGATTTATTGAATCCTTATTAAAGCTCTGCCAGGGGAAGGATGAGCCTCTCTGTGATTACGTTAGGTAGTTCATGGCGGCATGCATTAACATGAAAAACTTTGATGACAGAATAGCCCTTCACTATGCCAAAAGTGGTCTTTGGGTAGGTTCTGAGTTCTTCGCATCCTTGGTGAAAAAGAAACCAGAGAACCTGGGTGAGTTTCAGAGGCGATCCCAAAAATATATAGACCTCGAGGAAGAAACGATGGACCAGAGGAGGTGGGACAAAGGTGAATCCTTTCACCAAAAGCCTAACCGTAATTCCTCATGGCCTCGGTCTTCTAAAGGTAGTCCACCCAGGGCTGGATACTCCGCTTATACTCCACTAAACACCCCATGAAAAATAATCTTGAGGGAAGTGATGCAGATTGAGTTTTAGAATATACAGAGATCACCCCCAATTAAGAAACATAAGCAGAAGGACCGTTCTAAACATTGCACCTAGCATAAAGTTTATGGGCATGATATGGAAGATTGCTACCAACTCTGTGATGCCATCGAATTCCTAATTAAAGCCGGATGGCTATAACAATATATCCTCCTGATCCAAAGCAAAGAGCACCACAATAAGCGCAGAGACAACAAACGCAGTCCTTGATGAAGCCCATCCCCTTACCGCAGAAGAAGGACTTGAAGTCCCAAGAGAAGATCCTAGACTCCACCTAACCGAGATAATAATGACTGGCAGGATAAGAACAGGGATGATCCCGCTGATGACAATGGTGATTGACGTTCTGAGCTAAATAGAATGATTAACATTATTACTAGCGGTTTCGCTGGTGAAGGGTCATCAAATGGAGCCCCAAAAAAAGCCGCCCTCAGGATGGCGTTGTTTAGTGTATCCCATTCCAAACCTAGAATGCTGACTGTTGAAAGAAAAATGCCTTCCATCACTTTTTTGGATGAGGACTACAGTGAAATTATCCCGAAACACGATGATTCACTCATCATCTCGGGAATAATATCCAATGCCGAGGTCCACCAAATTTTCTTAGATCAAGGAAGTTCAATAGATATTATGTTCCTAGACCTCTATTAGAAGCTAGAACTATCACCATTGGATTTGACTCCTCACGATGGGGAACTGACAAGTTTCACGGGTGAAAAGGTTACCCCGGTAGGTTACTACGAAACCCACCAAACTTTGGGATCTTTTAAACTCTTCAATACCGTCAAAGTAAGGTTTTTGATTGTGGATTGCCCTTCGACTTACAACATTATTTTAGCTGTCCCTCTTGAAATACTCTCGGTGTCGTGGTCTCCACCACTCACCTCATTATGAAATTTTTGAATAAGAACAACGAGGTTGTCACTGTTAAAGGAGATCAAGTGGCTGCCAGGAAATGCTACAATGAGAACCTAAAAATCTGTAGAATTCCCAAAAATAGAAAATCTACCACCCCCGGCCTAGTCCTGGACCAGGTCAACATACTTATGACCAAATTGGATGTTAGGGAAGAAATCCGTGGTACTAGGCCCCAACCAAAGGGTGAGTTGCAACCTCTCCAACTTGGAGCCAAGCCGGATCAGGTTACTAAGATTGGAGCGCATTTAAAAGAAAAAGAAAAACAACAATTGACAGAACTTTTGCTAAAGAATAAGGACCTTTTCGCTTCAACATCATCTGACATGCCAGGACTTGATCCCAGCTTCATCTATCACCACATGTCCATCAGAGAAGGTGTGAAGCCGGTAGCTCAGAAGAAAAGAAAGGTCGGCCCAGAAAGACATCAAGTCATTAAAGAACAAATTAGGGACTTACTGAGCGGCAACTTCGTCAAGGAAATTTCTTATACCACATGGTTATCTAACGTGGTCTTAGTCAAGAAATCCAATGGGAAGTGGAGAATGTGTGTGGACTATATAGATCTGAACAAGGCTTGTCCCAAGGATCCATACCCACTCCCTAATGCGGATAAATTAGTGGATAGTTCTTCAGGTTTCAGATGACTGTCATTTATGGATGCATATTCTGAGTACAATCAAATCCCAATGTATCCCAGAGATGAGGATAAAATCGCCTTCATCATTGACATGGTGAGCTACTACTATGGGGTTATGCCTTTCAGTCTGAAAAACGTAGGAGCCACCTATCAGAAGATGATGAACATAGTCTTCGAGAATCAAGTGGGGAATATGCTAGAGGTCTATATAGATGACATGATAGTGAAAACCCGACAAGGTGGATCACATGCGACAGACCTTGAAGAAGTATTTTCCCAGATCAGAAAGTATAACATTAGGCTAAACCCAGAAAAGTGCGCCTTCAAGGTCCAAGCAGGGAAGTTCTTGGGATTTATGCTAACCCACCGCAGAATTGAGGCCAATCTTGATAAATGTCAAGCAGTACTTGACATGAGAAGTCCTCAAAGTCTTAAGCATATACAACAGCTTACAGGCCGTATAGCAGCTCTCACGAGATTCCTTGCCAAAGTAGCCCACAAATCTCTTCCCCTATTCAAGTTACTCAAGAAAGGGAAGAATTTCGAATGGACCCAGGAATGTGAGGATGCTTTTCTATCCTTGAAGAACTTGCTATCTTCCCTTCCTATTTTAACAAGACCAGAGTCAAGTGAGATGTTCTACTTATACCTCTCAGTACATGAGGAAGCCGTGAGCTCTGTGTTAATCTGGGAGATGAGTGAAGGACAGAAATCAGTCTACTTTGTGTGCAAGGTTCTGTAGGGCCCTAAGCTTCGCTATCAGAAAGTTTAAAAAGGTTGGCTTCGCACTAATCACCACGGCTAGAAGACTGCGATAATACTTTCAATGCCACACGGTGGTAGTAAGAACGGACCAGCCTATCCTCCAGGTATTGCATAAGCCAGATTTGGCCAAAAGAATGATAGCATGGTTAATTGAACTCTCTAAGTTTGGGATCATATATAAGCCACGACTTGTGATAAAGGCCCAAACGCTATCCAATTTCTTAACAGAACTTACATCAGACCCTGGCGACCTAGAAGGAATTTCTTGGACCATCCTTATTGATGGATTCTCGAATCCCAAGGGAAGTGACACTGGAGTAATTCTAAAAAAATCAGAAGGACTAACATTAGAGCATTCCCTGAAGTTCAAATTCCTAACCTCGAACAACCAGGCTAAATATGAGGCATGTATTACTGGGATAGAAATGGCCAAGGATATGGGGGTAACCAGGATCATACTTTGTAGTGATTCCCAACTTGTAATCTCCCAAATCCGAGGTAAATATCAAGCTAAGGAGCCCCTCCTGCAGAGATACTTAGTCAAAGTACAAGAACTCCTTTAGAACTTTCAAGAGACAAAAGTTGAGCATAATCTAAGAGAACTAAACTCCAGGACAGACCTTTTGTCTAAACTAGCCAGTACTAAGGCCCCCGGTAATAACTCGTCAGTGATCCAAGAAACCCTCTCTCAGCCTTCCATCATGGATTATGTCGTATTTCAAGTAGAGGAGAAGGAGCCATCTTGGATCGTCCCTATCATAGAATACTTGCAATTTGGGGTTGTACCTTTAGATCCCAAAGAAACTTCTAAGTTAGTCAAGACAGCTGTAAAGTACATCATCTACGATGGACGGTTATACCGTCATGGTTTTTCATCCCCCTTTCTTAAATGCCTTACTTCATAAGAAGCTAAATATGTCCTAACCGAGATTCACGAGGGAAGTTGCGGACATCATTTAGGAAGCAAAGCCTTAGCCCTAAAAGCACTAAAGGTAGGATATTATTGGCCAACGATGGAAGCTAATTCTCATAAGCACGTCCGAATCTGCGATAAGTGTCAGTGTCACTCAGATCATTACCAAGCTCCTTCAAAAGAGTTATCTACAGTATCGGTGCCTTGGCCTTTCTATAGATGGGGTATAGACATCTTGGGCCCATTTCCCTAGGCCCCGATCAATTAAAGTATTTAGTGGTAGCAGTGGATTATTTTGCAAAGGGTATTGAGGTGGAACCCTTGGTCACAATCACTTCGACACGGATTCAGAAGTTTACTTGGCGCCACATTATCATTAGGTTTGGAATTTTGGAGTCCATTGTAACAGACAACGGAACTCAATTTAAAGATAAAGGCTTTGAAGAACTATTGGCAGGCTTAAAAATTAAGCACCATTGTAATTTCGTGGAGAACCCCAAAACTAATAGACAAGCCGAAGCAGCCAACAAGATTATGGTACGTGGAATTAAAAGGAGACTGGATGAAGCTAAGGGAAATTGGGCCAAGCAGCTTGATCATGTTCTCTGGGCCTACCGGACTACACCCTATTCTACCACGGGTGAAACTCCCTTCAAACTCACCTACGGGTGTGAAGCCATGATTTTGGTGGAGATAGGCGAGCCAAGCTGGCGCAACCAATAGTTTTCAGAGGACTACAACCCCGACTTGATTAGGGAAGACCTAGATTTAATAGAAGAAAGAAGACACATGGCCCATATACGCGATGTTGCCCTTAAGCAAACGACAGCTGCCAGATACATCCAAAATGTAATCTCTAGGAGGTTCCAACTAGGAGATCTGATACTTAGGAGAGTGGATATCAGGGGGAAAAATGCCTTCCAAAGGAAGTTAGCCCCTAACTGGGAAGACCCCTACCATATTGTTGTCAGCACAGGTAAAATAGCTTATACTTTGGAAACGTTAACAGGCACCCCAATCAAGAATTATTAGAATGCAGATAAACTTAAAAAATACTATAGCTAGATGCCCACGAAAGCCTAGTCTGTTAGTAAACTAATGTTTAATCTGTCCCAATATTGAATTCTATACTTTGTACAGACTTCTATCCCCCAAAATTATCAATAAAATAAAGTTATTCAGACGTTACTTTTCATATGAGATACGTTAACAAGCCTAGGTAGTAAATCATAGGGTCAATACCCATCCTCGACACTTGGCATTGACCATCTAAAGGTCAAGAAATCAATAGGCAGTGTAGATTCAACATCCGTGGTCTTCCTCGATACCTAACCCAGGTGGGATTCCAAAAAATCCTTATGGATAGTAAAGGACCCCGGGCAAGGTCTTTTGATAATTATACCTAAGGCAGAAGGGACCATATATTGGCCATAAACCCTTAGCTAAGGTGTTATATTTGCCTAAATCTAAAGATTCCAAATGCTCAATATTATGAGCCTTGGATTATAGATTAAGATGTTATATTTGCCTAAATCTAAAGATTATGAATACTTGATATTATGAGCCTTGGATTATGGATTAGGGTGTTATTCTTGCTTAAGTTTTAAATTCCAAAACACTTGGTAATGATAGGCATTGGACCATGGACTAGGGCGTCATTATTACCTAAGTCAAGTGGAATGCCATGCACCCATTTTTATGGGTATGGGATCCCAGACCATGGCCTCTCCCATAAGAAAATAATTTCTTAAGTCCTTGGAATGGTAACGATAAATTCCATATTGAGCATTGGACCCAAAATGGACCACAAAAAGAAGATAAATTAGAAAGGCAAGGCATTCACCAAAAATAAAAAGTTAAAACCCCAGATACGGGGTAATTGTCTTTGCAAAAATAAAGAACCCCACGCAGGGGGCAAAAAAGAGGAAAAAGGAAAAGATTTAAGTGTTAGCTTCCCCTCCTTTTAGAGCTAGAGCAGTAGTCAGGATGGCATCAGAATCGGCGCGAGCAAGGTCCTGCACCCAAACAAGTTAACCGTCATGAAAGACTTTTTCTGAATTAAGGTTTTCCAAGGTAAGAGTGACGCCGAGGTTGAAATGCTGAATTTGGACCATGACATTCTGGAACTGCTCCCCACCGATGTTTCCCGAAATAGTGTCCAGCTTCTCCACATCTTTTTCTAATTGAATTATTCGAGTTTGGAGGGTGCTGATGGTATTGACTGCTTGAAGACCTTTTGCCTCAAGCACCTTTTTGGCCAAGTCGAAGGTAGCCAATGCTGCCTTCAGCTCGGTAATCCATGCTTAAGCGTCCTCATTCAACTTAAGAGCTGCAGTAACTTTCCGAGCAGCCTCTTCATCTTTCTTCCTGATTTCATCCACCATCTTTCTATCAGTTATCTCGATAGACCTTTCAAGATAGCATTTCTCTGCGGCAGCTCGAAGTACAAAAGTTTGAAGCTTGGCCAGGGTTTAGGCCATATTTCATTTAGAGATATGTCTCATCACTTCATTGCTCAGTAACCACCCATCTATAAATGGCCCGAATTAGCTTGCCCTAAGATAATAGGCAAAGGGTCCACCTTTTCTTCATTGCCATCCTCCTGAGCTCCCCCTTACCCCGGTCAGCAGAGCTCTCAATGGCCCTCATTTTCCTCCCTTGAAGATTCTGAGTTAAGGAGTCTAGTTCTTCTGGGGTCTCTTTAATAACAACACCCCGACTTGAGGATGCTAGAACGGCGGTTGTAGGGACACTTGTGGATCCTGCTCCTTTCCACCTTGATCTCGAGGCCTGTAGGGCTACAAGAGAAGGTCCCGACACCATGTTGCTTACTGAAATAAGACAGCAAAGCAAGATAGAAGTCAAACAAAAAAATTACAAAGTATAGAAAATTTAAAGCGCAAAAAGCCTAAGGCAAATTACAGCTATAATATCCTAATTCCTACCTAACAGAACAAAGAGAAGATCATTACCAAGGGTATGAAGAACATCCTTTATTTTGATAAACCCGTGTTCTTCGGAATGCCAGGTTATAAACTTAACACAGTCGACCTCGTCTGGAGTAAGGTCTTTCTCTTCTTTTTTAAGTAACATGGTGGGAAAACACCAAGCATCTTCCGTCCAGTATAATGGGAACTTGAATCCCTGTCATCTTAAAAAAAAAGGTTCTCCCCTCCACTGCCATCAACTTAAAGAACCTACTCTTAAATCCTTTAAAACTATCTTAAAAAACATCAAAAGATTTGTAACCAGATCTCGACCGAATTATGAGCCAATTCTTCTGCCTCGCTGAACCCTGAAGGTTTATCTGGGTATAAAAATAGAAAAAAGCATTGGTTGAATACCACAATCCCATTATTCGGCAGAACCTCTCAAAAGCGATGATGTAACCCTAGACATTAGGATGAATTTGGGTAGGGGCCATGCGCAAGGCTTGGAGGATTGTGGTATGGAATTCTATAAGTGATAATTGAAGTCCTAATTTGACAAAGAGGGGTTCATAGAGAAACATAAAGTGTGATCCTGCCTCCCGAGAGGCTCTCATTCCACTCCGGGCATAGAACCTGGAATTCTCTGTCACGGGTCTTTCCCTCTGTCAACTCTAAATATTGTACTAATTGTTTGAGCTCGTTTTCAGAAGAAAGCTCAGATAAATGATCCCAGGCATCGTCCCCAACCCATGGGTATGCTAGCCCCAGACCACGTCAGATCCGGATTGAGTCCTCCTTAGCCGGTTCATGAGCCTCGGCAACCGGTACTCAGGCTCTGGCTCCTCTTCTACCTCTGGCCATGAAGATCCTGAGAACACCCAAAGAGGCCGGTAAGTAATTATCAGAATCAATCAAATCAGAGATTCAGACATGGAGAAGGGTGAATGAAACGGTTCACACCTACACACCGGCCTATCCCTCCAAAGCCTGAAACTTCAAAAGGACACCTCCGCCACGCCTACCATGGCAGAAATGGTGTTCCGAGAGGATAGGGCCATATGAAGAGGGTTGGAAGTCCTAAATCTACTCCGTGAAAATTGAAGAACAGAAACGCACTCCAACAAGGAGCACGTAACCACTCAGTTACTCATTCACAGTAGAAGTGACTAAAATTAGAAAACAATAATGAAGAAAAAAGAAAGGGAGATATTGTAACACCACAAAAATTGCTTGTTTTATGATATATATTCATTTTATAATATTTATGATTTTTGAGAATTTTTATGGAATTATTTGAATTGTTGATTATTTTAATATTTTCTTAATTTGGTACGCACTGAGCGGGGCCAGGAAAATGAAATATTTTCCCCGAGGCTGAAAAACTTTGGACTATAGAAAACGTCGACGAGAGATCTTACTAAACCTGAGGCCGGGCACAGTTTACAAAGTTTTCATTTTTTGATATTTTATTTGATAAATAAAATTGTGCTATATTTTATTATCTGATGGATAACAAATACTGTTTCTACTAATTGTAACCTTTGTCTACTGGGTAACAGCTCTAGTAGAGTGTTAGTCATCTTTTCTAGAGAGCACTTTAATAACATCACCAAAATGACATCATCATCATGACATCACCCTCCACTTTATCAAAAATTATGTGAAGCTTCTCAAGGAAGCTTCATCTTCCTCTCTCCTCCTTGGGCTCCACAGTTTGGAGGGAAAAAAAGATGACCAAAGTCATCATCTTTTCACATTTTCTTATCACCTTTTCATTTCAAACACTTTTCACTTTTCTCTTCTCACTTTCCCTTCTCTCCCTCACGTTCTCTCTTCTCCCTTTCCTCTTCACCCACATGGCTCCACCACTATTTTTGACCATCCAAGCTTATTTGCTCAAGCCAATCTATGTTCTTGACTCCCCTCATCATCTTGAAGCTTTTCTCTATAGTGATCGTTTCTTGATTCCTCCATCTTCATCATTTTCTACCAAACCCTAAAGCTTGAAACTTTGAGGTAAAGTTCTTGACTTTCTTCTTTTATCTTCTCATGTTCATGATCCTTAGTCACCTTTGTGACCAAGGACTCCTCTTTTCAAGCTTTGGGTATTGATTGTTTGAGTTTGACCACCATAGGGTTTTCTTGGTGGTAGTGGATGAAATCTTGTAAGGAGCTTGCTTTCTCTTGGTTGTCTCTTTAGGTAAAAGGGAGATCATCCTCTTCAACCAATCTTGGTGGTGAGGAACATGTTTTTGTGGTGGTGGTGAGGAATCCATGTGTGGGTTGCTCAGTTAGTTATGTGATTTTTGATAATGTTGTGATTTGTGGTGTGGTATGACTTTAATATTTGTTATTGTGTAACTTGGTGGATTTGGAATGCTTAAAATGGTTGAATGTGTTCATGGAAGGAAAAGGATCCTTATCCCTTTAGTTTGGAGGCTTGTGGAAGCCTATTTTTAAAGTTCTAGTGCAAAATACACAGGTCATGTTGTTTGACACGGCCCAGGCCATGTTTCTTGCTGGAAACACAGCTTCACACGTCATAAGGTAGAGGACTACACTGCCTAGGGCGTGTAATGGCACACGGGTCGTGTCATTGAGTGGATTAGATTTGGTCTTTTCTGCCCTTATAGAGGAGTACACGGCCCAGACCATGTAAAGGGACACGGCCGTGTCAGAGAGATGATGGAAAGATTTTGGGATTCCTAGTTCCTTGGAGGATCACGACCTCCTTGGGCACTCGATATGAGACTTTTGTACCAAGTTGAAACTTAGTTAATTGATCGAGTAGACACTTAATTAGGAATTCATAATATGGAAAAAATAAAGAACAAGCCCTTAACCTATAGCTTAAAGTGGTCCTTGGATAAAGAAAGAACATGAGTGGGGGTTAGGTTATGAGGAACTTAAAATAATCAATCTAAGTGAGTTTGATCCAAAGTATAGGAAATGACTTATCTAATTAAGAGTAATAAAGGTTGAATGAAAAATACTAAAGAGGTTTGATAGGAAAAGTATGTTTTCCTTCTTGAGAATTGGACAATGATTTGTTGTAGGTCCATAAGTGGGACCAAGGATTGTTGATAATTGATTGAGCCTAATGTGGTGTGAAATCATGGACAAGTTATACTATTATTGAAATTTTGTATATCTGTGCATTGAGTTATCATGCATTGTGAAAGTCTGTTGGACTCTGTTGAAAGGCTGTATGCCTAGGAGATGAATCACACCTATGTGCTGGTGCGAATAGACTAATGTAGGTCACTTGTAGATCTTGGGGGCGTCAAGGTGCGAGTATCTCACAATGGACAATTGATAGCTCCTCTGTGCTATGGGATAGACCGATACAAACGCACTGATGATCTGGACCGAGACATTGTCCTATATCACGATCTAGTGTAGAATGTCTTGTATAATGCCTTAATGTGCACGTTGATAAATTGATGAACTATAGCACTTTTGGCCACGACAGCCGAGTTACAGATATGTCTCCTTGATCATTCTCTCTGATGTTGTGTCTAGCTCCATGGAGTAGGAATTTGGTACTTTGTGTACGTGCATAGTCTGTCGACATATCTGTTTGGCATAAATATATATGACTACGAGAATGTTTTTTTATTGATGGTTATGACTATCTGTATTATTGAATTGTTTACTATCTGTACTTTGATGTTGTTTATCACATTTGCTATGCTGTAAGGCGTCCTGCGCCATTTCTATTTCTTACTGCCATAATTGGTAATGATGTTGGATATCTCACCTCTTTTTTGTAATCTGCTATTTTGTTTATATCCATACTTATTAATAGACCAAGGCGAGGAAGAGCCTGAGTTTCCTGGTTTTGGGACGAGTTAGTCTTCTGTTTGGCTATGGCATCCAGGCGTGGTTTTCTAGGGTATGTCAGACTGAGGTTTCATGGAGGCATTGACTGCTGGCACGTCAACTTGATCACCGAGCACTTCGTCTATGTGGGAGAAGTGACTGTATCTTTGGCTTGGGTCATTATAATCCACCTGTCTTCTCTCTTGACGTTTCTGTATCGCTGGAGTTCTATATGCCGATACGTGAGGTGTGGGGCGATCGTGAGTACACTCCACACAAGGACTCGTTCCTGTCTTCCGCACGAGCTCCTGCTCGTGAATCGTTTGCTCTTGTAAGGATTTCCTCTTTTGAGGAGGATTCTATAGAGGAACCTGAGGAGGATCCCTCTTAGGCTCATTCTCGGTAGCTTTTGGGGGCATGATACTTTTTGTAGCCTAGGTGGCTGTCTGTATATAACTTTTTGGGGCATGTAAAGGTTCTGTTTCTTTTGCTAGTTGTTAATGTATTTACTGACTTATGTTATGTAATTAAATATATATATATGGCATGTATCTTTTGTACAAATGTATGGTTTGATCTTTATGCTATGTTCTGCTAAGTTTATGTTTTTCGCTTACAAAAAAAAATATAAAAATATATATATATATATATAAAATATAATTAAAAGGAAATGGCTAAGTTAGGATACTCCATTGATAAGCAGGCTAATACCTATAGATAAAATAAATAGGGTCTTAATGAATAGTTTCTTTTGAGTTTTTTGTACATTTAGTATGACGTCCTCCGCTCGAAAAAGGGGGCATTACAGATACCGTGTAAGAGAAGCTCTTGATGGCTGGGGATGGAAATGGTTGAGAATCCCCTGAAGTTCACGCTTCACTACTACGCAAAGTTCTCAGAAAGATGTTTGGAAACAGTAAGGTGAGAACAATACACCCCTAAACCCTTATTTATAAAGGTTAAGCAGTTAGGGGGCATTGTTATCTTTAAAGCCCAATTTTCAAAAGAGTGCTCATCATGGTGCATGAAGCACTAGGCATATCCCATTAATGAAAATGCGCCACGTGGCCCTTACAGTTCTTGAAGCAATTGAAAATACAGTTGTACAGCAACTCAAATGTCACACAACTTCTGAAGGTTAAGTACAAATTCTTCCCATGAATCCTGACTTTTACTGGGATATCTGTTTAGTTTGGGGTTATCAATTTGCACCACGGTTGTTAAAGTGGCAAAATACTCTAACCCCGGCTAACGTCCTATAATTGGCAATATACTCGAATCACGGACTAGAGATTTGGAGTTTGCCACTTTGCTTCTTAAACCAAGCACTAGGCCGAGGACATCGTGGCGTTGTGGCGAAATAAGTATTGGACTTACCTCGGCAAAAATAAAAAAGTGCGAACAATGATAAAAAAAGGAGAAGAAAAAATAAACACAATACAGAGTTCGTAATATAAGAATTTTTATTGATTTGTTCTCATTCCATACATCATCTTACATCTGGAAAAGAGGGAAAAGAAAATATTGAGATATGAAATGTATAAGGAAAGAGCATTGCCCTTTTGCCTCATTGAAAAGGGTGCAGCCTTTCATGAAGAAGACCATTCCACTAGCTTCATGAAGAAAACCCTAGGAACAGGCCCTATCTCAATAGCATCTTATAGGATGTCCCCATTGGA
Organism: Ormosia semicastrata; assembly: GCA_029884595.1. NCBI lineage: Eukaryota > Viridiplantae > Streptophyta > Magnoliopsida > Fabales > Fabaceae > Ormosia > Ormosia semicastrata. The sequence goes on along the minus strand of JAQQTO010000048.1, from coordinate 26,768,522 downwards.
ATTAAGTGAACTTAAAAAGCAAATAGAGGAACTCCTGACCAAGAAATTTATTAGGCCTAGTATGTCATCCTGGGGAGTCCCTATGTTCTTTGTAAAGAAGAAGGATGGAAGTTTAAGGTTGGGTGTGAATTATAGATAATTAAATAAAGCAACCATTAAAAATAAATTCCCACTTCCAAGAATTGATGAATTATTGGATCAGCTTAGGGGAGCATCAATATTTTCTAAGATAGATTTGAGATCAGGATACCATCAAATTAGGATTAAGCTAGAGGATGTTCCTAAAACTGCTTTTTGAACTAGGTATGGACACTATGAATATCTAGTCATGCCTTTTGGATTGACCAATGACTAGCAGTAATTATGGATTATATGAATTGCATTTTTTGACCTTATTTGGATCAATTTGTGGTTGTTTCCATAGATGATATTCTCATCTATTCAAAAACAGCATAAGAGCATGAATAACATCTTAGAAAGGTCCTTCAAATCTTAAAAGAAAAACAATTGTTTTCTAAGTTATAAAAATGTGAATTTTGGCTTCAAGAAGAAAAATTTCTAGGACATGTAATATCATAAGTAGGAGTTTCAGTTGATCCTAGTAAAATGGAAGCAGTAATGCAATGGGAGAGACCAACAACTATCACTAATATCAGGAGTTTTCTAGGATTAGTCAAGTATTACAGAAGGTTCATTAAGGGATTTTCTCAATTGGTATTACCTTTGACTAAATTAACTAGGAAGGAAAAGTCTTTTGAGTGGACTGATGAATGTGAAAATTGTTTTTAGGAATTAAAAGCTAGGTTAACAATAGCTCTTGTATTAATTATCCCTGATCCTCAAGAAAAATTCACCATGTACAGTGATGAATCCAAAAAGGGTCTTGGATGTGTTTTGATGCAAAATGAGAAAGTAATGGCTTATGCTTCAAGACAATTAAGACCACATGAGGAAAACTACCCAACTAATGATTTAGAATTCGCAGTAGTGGTTTTTGCTTTAAAAATATGGAGGCATTATCTCTATGGAGTTAAATTTGAAGTATTTAGTGATCATAAGAGTTTGAAATATCTTTTTGATCAGAAAGATTATGATTTTAAATTAAAATATCACCCAAGAAAAGCTAATGTGGTAGTTGATGCCCTTAGCAGAAAGTCACTACATATATCCTATTTGATGATTCACGAGTTTGAGTTGTTAGAAAAAATTTTGAGATCTCTCAATAACCCTGCAACCTAAAATTTTGTACATGAGTCAAATAGAAATTGTCATTGAAATTAAATCACAAGTTAGACAAAAATAGAACCTTGATCAATTTTTGCAAATGATCAAAGATCAGGTTGCTCAAGGAAAACAAGGGGATTTTCAAGTAACAAATGATGAGAATGTGATGTATAGGGACAAACTGTGTATTTCAGATAATAAAGAATTGAGAAATAAAATATTGGAGGAAGCCCATTATAATAAATATACTATTCATCTAAGAACCACCAAAATGTACCAAGATCTTAAGAAAATTTTCTGGTGGCAAAAAATGAAAGAGGAAATTGCAAGATTTGTAACTAAGTGTTTAATATGTCAGGAAGCTAAGACAGAATACCAAAGACCAACCGATCTGCTTTAACCATTAGAAATCCTAGTATGCAAATGGGATAGTGTAGCAATGGATTTAGTGATGGGATTGCCACAAACTTCTTCTAGGTATAATGCTATTTGGATCATTGTAGATAGATTAACTAAAATAGCCCAATTTTTAGCAATCAAGGCTACTTATTCATTAGATAGACTTACTCAATTGTACGATAATGAGATTGTCAAATTATATGGTTTTCCTTATAGTATCATATCTGATAGGGACCCTAGGTTTACTTCTAGATTTTGGGGAACCCTACAGCGAGCATTAGGCACTAAACTTTGTTTTAGTACAACCTATCACCCCAAACTGATGAACAAACTGAAAGGACCATTCAAACATTAGAGTTTGTGTCCTAGAATAGACAAAGAATTGTGATCAGTATTTGCCATTGATAGAATTTGCATATAATAACAATCACCATTCTAGTATTGAGATGGCACCTTATGAAGATCTATAGGGCAGAAAATGTAGATCACCACTATGCTGGTATGAAGGAGGAGAAAGAAATTTATTAGGACTAAACAAATTTCAAAGAAAATAAAATACACCAGAGATAAATTGCTCATTGCACAAAGTAGACAAAAAAGTTACACTGATCAAAGAAGAAGACCTCTAGAATTTCAAGAAGGAGAACATATATTTTTGAAAATTTCTTCTATAACTGGAATAGGTAGAGCTCTTAAATCTAAGAAACTGATTCCTCGATTCCTAGGTCTATTTCAAATTCTCAAGAAAGTAGGGTTAGTATCTTATCAAATAACTCTTCCACCCAGTCTGTCAAATCTTCATGATGTCTTCCATGTATCTCAGCTTAGAAAATATTGTCCAGATCTTTCTCACATCTTATCCAGCGAATCAGTACAATCAAGAAAAGACTTGACCTATCCCATCAAACTTGTTCAAATTTTGGACACTTCTGATAAATAGTTAAGAGGGAAAACAATCCCTTTGATCAAGGTGTTATGGAAAGGATTAACACCAGAAGAAGCAACTTGGGAAAAGACAGAGGAAATGCAACGCAAGTATCCAGAGTTATTCTCACCAAGAAGGACAAAATTTTTATAAAAGAGGGGAGAAATGTAATATCCTTTCCAAATTAAATATGATAGTATTTATTTTGTATTATGTATTTATAGGACACACGTGTAATTTATTAAATTATTATTAAGGGACGTATGTGGAATTAAAATTTTTTCATACAAGGGACGTATGTGGAATTAAATTTTTTTACGTACAAATTGAATTATTTATTTATAGCGATTCCGAAAGACCGACAAAAGATTTTCTAGAACGTTGGAATTTCTCAAAAGCATTATTAAGATATGTTAAATGAAAATTTAAGTAAAATAAAACTTTAAACCCTAAGTAACTAAGCTAACTAATTGGTTATTGATTTAGTTAGTTTGTGGAACTAGATTAGTAACTAAGTTAGGTTAGTTTGGTTAGAGTAACTAAGTGTTATCATGAACCAACCATGAACTAATGGAAACCTAGACATTTGGTAGACTTCTAATTGGTTAGAAAACTAAGTCGTCATGAATTAACTAAGAACCAATAAAAATCTAGACATTTGGCAAGTATTTTATTAGTTAGAAGCTTAGAGAAGTCACACTTGTTATATTTATCATTGGATGTCATCATAGCCTAACTAAGAACCAATCAAAATCTAGCCATTTGGTAAGCTTTCTATTGGTTAGAAACTTTGAGAAAGGCCACTTGTTTCAAATTCTATTGGTTAGTTAGAAAATATAAAAGGAAAAGAATTGAAGAGGAAAAAAAAGATGAACATTTGAAGCTCCTAGAGGTTTGGGCCAAGAGAGAACCAAGGAGGAGACAAGAAGAAAAAATGAAGATAAAGAAGAAAAGCCAAGGAACTATATTCTATCAAGGTTAAGTAAATATAAATTTAAATGAGGTACGTAGCAATAATTTAGTATATTAGTAAAAATAATTAAATTACTGGTAGGATGTTACAAATAACAAGTAATGGATCACTTCCTTTCAAGGTCCATTTCATTTAGTGCCAAATATCTTGAGCACACATCATATCACTTTCACATAGGCTCCACTTCAACAATTTAAAGAAGCAACTCATAACAAACATCCCATGCTAGCTCAACTTTAACAAATAAAGGAGAAAATCATAATGAATATTCAATAAAGGCTCTACTTTAACAAATAAAAGAGCATTTCATTCTCTTTAAGTACAATTTATGAGATATGATAAATGTATAATACAAATGGATCTTATTCTATTTGCATCTAGTGCACTATGTCTTCACCTACAAGTGAACACAATGCACAACATCATTGCTCTTCAATGAACTAGATGTATACCATTGTCAATCCCCAACTAAATGAACGCACAGTGGTTTCATCTTTCATAGATATGCTAGGTGGATATTACCATCATAAAATACACCTAATAGTGTCTTAACTCACACTATATAGCATAAATATATAATTCTATTAAGCAGAGAACTCTATTTTCCCAAAATGGGAAACATGGGAATTCCTATCTTTGGGCGATTAATCTCCCAAAACTCATCGATTAATCGCCAAATGACAACAAAGAACTAATAGTTTTTCTGCCATTGATTGACTAGTCGCCCACTTTTTGAGCGATTAATTGCTCAACCAAGACTCTCTATGGTCTTGACCGATTAGGCGAACACGTTCTAGGTGATTAGGTGCTTAGCTAACTTTTCTCTCTGCGTTTGACTGATTAGGCAGTTAGTTTCTGGGCACTTAATTTCCCAGAGATAGATTTCCAAACTCATTCTCTAGAGTTGGTAACCTATTTTTGACCTCCTAAACCAAGTTCTAAATGGATTTCAACACCATACATAGTCTCTAAACATGTAGAAACTCACATGTACATTCTCAATTCACCGTCATAGGGATATATGAATAAATAACAACTCATCTAAACCCATTTTCTTAATTTCAAGTATATGGAGTTATACAGATGCATACAAGTTCAAAATCCATAACAATGCATGTATCAACTCTTTAACATACCATTTCTCAATTCCTAACAAAGTTTATCATCTCAAACCATTGGAAAAGCAAGGATAGAAACAAAGAAATCATGTATCCCTCACAAAAACCCAATTTTCTACCATATTCAATATGCACCATGCATTATCAAGCTATAGAAAATAGAAAATAGTTAAGCATGGACAAGCACCCCTACCTCAACTTATGTTGATGATGCTTAAACATTGGTTTTACTTTCCTTGCTCATCCTTCTTTTCTCTTTGCTCTTCTTTCTTTCCTTATTTTCCTTTTTCTTTGCTTCCAACTGTGTGATTAAAGAGTGAAAAATGAGAAAAGAAAAGTCAAAGGAGCAGATATAGATGGAGGGAGGCGGTGGAAAGAAAATTGGAGGGATAAGGATAGACTTGTATATTTGACTACAGATGTTATATCTCTTAGGGATACTCTAATATTCCTTTAAAAGGTTTCCTAACCTTCATAAGTGTTATAAAAAATTTAGGGCTCATCTCATTCCTAGATTCATCATTCCATTCACTATTATTGTCACTTAAGCTCTATTACTATTCCTTAAGTTAAGTTAAACCTAAGGAATTAAGCTAATAGGCTCACAGGTAGCCTTAACTTGTATTCATTTCTAGAAAAATCTCCATTCTTTACTTGATATCTTCACAAATTCTCATAATTTTCTAAGATATCTGCCTATTTAATTTGACCCTTAAACACTCACTCTGTGTTATTAAAAATGTCAAACTAATTCAGTTAATTCTCTAAAATTTAGTACATCTAGTTCCAACTGTAACATCCTAGTTCGATTTACAATAGTATATTCGAAATATATATGCATAAACATAATTAAGCACGTTACTACTAACTTTAAAACATAAATCCTTTGTAACTATACATTTCGAAGATATACATGTAATAAAAAAATAGAGCCTAAAAAAAGTAATAGAACTGAACATTAATATTATATAATTGAGAATTTCAATTCTTTACAGAAACGCCTAATATAAATAATACATTATCTGTATCAAAACAAACTAGCCTTCATGGTATATATACAAAAATACATAAATTGAAATATCTATTCTACTCGAAGCTACTATTTTTACTTCCTCTCCTTGGAAGAATTTCAATTTCGATCTGTAAATTAACATACAAGCAAATGGGTGAGAACTCAAAAATTCTTAGTAGCATAACACAAATAGTGAAAATCATAATACAATTCCATGTTAAATACACATCAATAATGTCTCATATGCAGTTATGTATTAATGCTCATGAATTGATCAATGTTAGTGCTTATGAAATGTAAAATGATGATGCTTATAGAATGTATTATGTTAATGCTTATGAAATGTCATGTCCTTTCGACAAAGTGCCCGTATGAGTGTTTTCTCACTCTTTAGCCATGCGTTGATGTTTATGAAATGCAAATGACATATTGTATTCTATTATTCAATTCACTCTCTAAGCCCTTTTTTCAAATAACCTCGAAATCAATTTCACTGGATCATGTCCTTAAAATCTATGTTTTCGATTTGAGTCGAAAACATATCTCTGACTCATTTTTAAAATAGCTCATTACCTTTTTTGAACATAATCGAAAAACATGCTAGTTGAATAACTCTATTAGTATATTCGATTAGTCTCGAAATCATATCAATCAAATAGCTCTCTTAATCTATTTAGTTAGCCTCAAACTTACCATTTTGAAATGGTATACTCAATAGCTCTTTTAGTCTATTCGATCAACATCGAAAGTATGTTATTCTGATCTGCTATTCAAATAACTAACATAATATTTTGATTAACATCGAAATAACATTGAATCAAATAGCACACTTAGTTTACCCGATTAGCACTAATATGTCTTTCTGAATTGTACTGATCGAATAGCTCTCTTAGTCTATTTCGATTAGCCTTAAAGTCATGTCATTTGAATTGCTCACTTAATTTACTCAGTTTATCATTGAAAACCATACAAATTCGAATAGCTGACTTCAAAATTTAGAACAATCTATAATATTCTATTCGAATTGCCCCTTTGGCCTTACTCGAAATGACTACAAAAAGACATTATATTCGAATAGCCTATTGGCCTATTCGAATAGAATATTACAGAAAGACATTCTAAAACATTAGAATAACAACTTTCCTATTCATTTCATTTCTACATCATTCCTTATACTACCAACACCAACTTAATCTCGTAAATATGCATATCCATACAAATGTATGCTCAAATCTTATCAAACAAACATTTCAATATACTAAATCATGATTTTCTTCTAGTATCATGAAAAACTCCATGTTGTCCATCCCTTGCCAGTTTTTGACCAGCAGAAAAGGATACAACATAGCAAACAAACGCAACAAACCCTACCTCAGCTCCCTATGATGGTGTTTGATTCTCTTTTATGGTTCTTCCTTTGGTTCTTACTTCCTCTTCTTTCTTTCTTATGTTCTGCTTTCTTCTTCTTCCTACTACTCTTTCTTTCTTTTTCTTCCTTCTTTTCTCTGTTTCACATTCTTTGATTCTCTTTTTTCTCTCTCTTTTTTTTCTTTCTTTCTTTTTTCTCTGTTTTCTTGATTCTTTTTCATATTGCTATCTTTTTCTCTATTTTCTATTGCTTAGAATCGTGTAAAATGAGAGAAAGCAAAGGATATATATGCCTCTAAGTCAAAGATGGTGGAAGGAAGAATAAAAGGGATAATATAAATTGACTATAGGTAATTTATAACTCTTAAAGACATTTTAGTCCTCTGTATTATTCTAAAATGTATAACTAACTCATACTAGTATTAATATACATCTATAATCATAAACTAAGACTAATATATTTAGGAGGATGTTATACTAACCACATATGACCTAGAAATAAATTCTCTATATTTATTTTCATCATCTAAGCAGTTTATGCTATCTTCTGAGGCATTATCAGTTATTTTTCACATTTAGTGTTATAACAATATATCCAAACTAATTCAGAAGCTCACCAAAATTAATAAGTAACTCATGCAAGGGTTATTGAACTTATATAATCATGATTAAGAATAATAGGTTAGGGAAGATGTTACAGAAGCCAACCTGGACAAATGCTAAGTGATACTCAAAATGCGAAATTCACAATCTGTAAAGGAAGTACAACAACTCACTAGGTGGATAGTGGCCCTCACTTATTTCCTGGCCAAGGCTACTCACAAATCTATTCCCTTATTTAAACTCCTTAAAAAGGGAAAAAAACTTTGAGTGAACTCTAGAATGCGAGGCTGCATTTTTAGATTTGAAGAACACATTGGCTTCACCTCTATCTTGACAAGACTGGAGCACAACAAGACCCTATATGCATACCTTTATTTCAATGATGAGGCTATGAGCTCAATCTCAAAAAGGGAAACTTCGGAGGGCTAGAGACCGATGTATTTGTGAGCAAAGTGTTATAAGGCCTCGAGATCTGGTATAAAAAAATTAAAAAGATGGCATTGACACTTTTGACTATGGCTAGGCGACTTTGGCAATACTTTTAATGCCATCTTGTTATGGTAAGGACAAACCAGTCAATCCATCAAATTTTACACAAGCTAGACCTTACCCGGAGAATGATCGCTTGGTCTATAGAACTTTTTGAGTTTGGTATAAGTAATGAACCGAGGCAAGCAATAAAGGCTCAAGTCTTGTTTAACTTCCTAGTAGAACTCACACTGGACACCAGTTATCCCAAAAGGAACTCTTTGACCATCTATGTAGATGGTTCCTCAAATCCTAAAGGGAGCAGCACCAGGTCATACTAGAGAATGAAGCCGACTTACTCTTCGATCATTTGTTGAGGTTTGGATTCCCAGCCTCTAAGGACCAGGCGGAGTACGAAGCATGTATTGTTGGGATCACTATGGCCAAGGAAATGGGAGCCTTCGAAATAACACTCTGTAGCGATTTGTAGTTGCCAACTTCCCAAATCCGAGGTGAATGCCAGGCCAAGGAGCCCTTTCTATAAGAATACTTAGCCTAAGTGAAGAAACTCCTAAGAATTTTGCAAGTGCTAGGGTTGACCACATCCCCAGGGAGCAAAACTCCTGAGTTGACATCCTTTCAAAGCTTCCTAGCACAAAGAGTCCCAACAACAATAGATCCGTGATATAGGAAACTCTGCTGCCACTAAGCATTATAGATTCTGAAAACCTCCTGCTTAAAGAATAGGATATTTGGATCACTCCTATTATTGCCCATCTCTAAGATGGAACATTTCCCAAAGATTGAAATGAGGCCCAAAAGTTAGTATAGACCATGGTGAGGAATACACTTTATGATGATAAGTTATACCGTTGTGGCTTTTCATGGCCCTCCTTAAGTGCCTCAGACCAAAATAAGCTAAATATGTTTCGGCTGAGATCCATGAAGAGAGTTGTGGACATCACCTCGGAGGGAAGGCTTTAGCTTGGAAGGCATTGTAGGAAGGACATTATTGGCCTAGTATGGAGGCTGACTCAATGGAGCATGCTCAGAAATATGACAAGTGTCAGCAGTTCTCAGAAGTCTACTCCACCCCTCCTGAAGAACTCTTAATGATGTCTGTGCCCTGGATATCCTATCAATGGGGACAAACATCCTAGGACTATTTTCACAAGCACATGGACAAGTAAAGTACTTAGTGGTAGCTGTTGACTACTTCACAATGTGGATAGAAGCAGAGTCATTGTCCACCATCACCTCAACTCATATACAGAAGTTCACTTATAAAAACATCATCAAGAGATTTAGGGTTCTTGAGTCCACAGTAACGAACAACGACACCTAATTTACTGATCAAAGATTTCAAGATTTGCTATCTGGGCTTTGCATCAAACAACACTTCACCTTGGTGGAGCACCCAAAGACCAATGGCTAGGTTAAGGCCGCTAACTGGGTTATTCTTCGAGGAATCAAGAAAAGGCTAGATGAAGTAAAGGGAAAATGGGTAGAATAACTTGATCATGTTCTCTGAGCTTATCGGACCATGCCACATTCCACAACCGGGGAAACTCCCTTTAAGTTAACTTATGGCTACGAGGCAATGATCTCAGTTGAAATTAGAGAACCCAGTTGGCGGAGGCAGCACTACTCTAGGGACAATAACTTGGAGCTTATCCATAGAATTTGGATTTGTTAGAAGAATAATGCGACATTGCCCATATTCGTGAAGCTACTGTCAAATAGAGAATGGTAGCACGGTACAATGCCAAAGTGATTCCACAAAGGTTTATGCCTAGAGATCTTGTCTTCGCAAAGCGGATATCAGGGCTAAGAACGCTTCTTAGAGAAAGCTAGCACCAATTTAGGAAGGCTTGTAACATCTTCCCTAACCTATTAGTTTTAATCATGGTTATGTAAGTTTAGTAAACCTAGTATGAGTTACCTGTTAATTCTGGTGACTTTATGAGTTAGTTTGGATACTTTACTATAGCACTGAATATGAAAATAGCTAATAATGGCTTAGAGAATAACATAAACTACTTAGGTAATGGAAATAAATGTGGTTAATTTATTACTAAGTTACATACAGTTGGAACTAATTGTAGTTAATTTTGGAGAATTAACTAAGATAGTTTGACATTTTTACTTACACTAAGTGAGTGTTTAAGAGCCAAATTAAATAGGCAGATATCTTAAAAAATTATGACAATTTGTAAAGATATTCAGTAGAAGATAGAGATTTTTCTGGTAATGGGTACAGGTTAAGGCAGATACCTGTGAGCCTATTAGCTAAATTCCTTAGGTTTAACTTAACTTAAAGAAGAGTAAAATAACTTAAATGATAATTAATAGTGTATGAAAAATTATGGAATGATGAATCTAGGAATAAGATGAGTCCTAGAATTTTCTATAACACCTATGATGGATAGAAATCTTGTTAAGGGAATATTAAAGTATCCCTAAGAGATATAACATTTCTAGTCAAATATTAAGTCACCCTTATCCTTCCTTTTTCTCTCCACCACCTCCCTTCATCTCTATCCACTCTTCGACTTTTCTTTCTCTCATTTCACTCTCAATCATATGTTTTTCACTAGTAGAAAGAAGAGAAAAAGGAAAAGAAAAGAAAGAAGAGAAAGAAGAAAGAAAGGAAGAAGGAAAAAAAGGGGAAGAACCAAGGAAGACCAAGCTTAAGCATCATTCACATAAGTTGAGGTAGGGGTGATTGACCTTAGCTTTTTTCCTTTCTACATCTTGATGATGCTTGTTGCATGCTTGATGTGGTAGAAAAATGGGTTTGAGAGAGTTGCATGGTGTAACACTCTTGTGGGGGTGTCACATTTGTTATTAAAATAAAATAACGATTAATGAGAATAATTAAATTATAAGGTTTTGATATAAATAAGTAATAAAACCTGTACACTTACTTTGTTTCAAAAACATAAAAGTTGTATCCTTAAGATATTTCACCTTAAAAAAAAATTATTCTTATACACACATACATAGATAATATCAGCACACCCCTGTACAATATACATTATATCCATAAACATATCCATCAGATACTAATATACAAAAATTTACATAAGTTTGGTTTTCCTAAGTTGTACAAATAATTTACACATAATTTACAAACCCAAATAAAAATACATACCAAAAGAAAAAGAAAGCATAAAAGGTTTATATTTACAACCCAAGATCGAAGATAACATACCTAAGTGCACGTCATACATTTTTAGTCACTTGGAGAAACATTCTGGATGATTCCTCCAATGACATAAACGCATGACGCCTCCCGAAGACCTTGTGAGCGGGAACTCGGGTGCTGCAGGGACCGGAATATAGTTAGGGGTCCGTGATACGGTGTTCTAGCGAAGACACAACACTAAACTCATAGGGAGTCCGAAAACACTGCCGTTCCGGTGACGGCGAACTCCTAACGGTAGTTCTAATAACATAGAAATCGATACAAAAAGCGGGACAGACTGACTGGTCGTAAAGACATAGTAATAATCCTGTATAGCGACAACATTACGTTCACCATAGATGCGCCAACCGTCGGCTCCTCCATGGAATTCAAACTGATAAAACCCAAAATCCGGTGTCGACATCTCACCCTATCGGTACTAACACTAGAGATGATCTAAGGCTTCTGTCTTGGATAAAATCTGTGGATCGTGGTTCTTCTTCTCGCTATGTACTCACCGCCCAACTCTGGTTCTTCAACCCCTTCTTCATAGTCTAAATATATATATATATACATACAACAAACAAAGCAAACAATATATACAACAAATAGAGAGGTAAGACAACTTAAAATAACCAATAAATATCACATATGGAATAATAATATAACATTAACATAAATAAAATCCATAATGTACATAAATCCCATAGCAGTTCAAAATATTCATCACACAATATAATGAATTTAAAATAAATATGACAAAGTATAAAATGATTCATTCCTACTCCATGGAGCTACAACACATACTCAGATATCAGAGAGAATGAGATGAGACTTCTATTAGACCGCCTAAGATAATTCAAATTTATTGCACTTGTCCACCCTTTGTGTCTATAGCTTTGGCAACCCCGACCAGCTATTGCACTGTCAAAACTTTGTGTCTATAGTTGATCGTTGTGATTGCTATTGCACTGTCAAAACTTTGTGTCTATAGCCCACGAAAAATAAACATAATGGCATAGTACACAACCCAGACACACAGTCAATTAATTGTGTACTACAGGCAGTCAGATAGTCCTCTCAAAACTTGATTAAGGTTAGTGCTCGTCGAGAACATAAGTGTGTCATCACGCACCACGGCCCGAAGAGCTACCTCCTGTCCACATATGAATAGTGACACTATGAACTCCAAGTTCATATCAGAAAATGAACACACTATGCCTATCACATCGACAACACGATGTTATTCATCTCGTCAATCAAATCACCAAATTTCGAATTTGGCATGACTCAATGCATGAACAGATGCGTAATTACCAAAATACCCTCAAGTTTCAATTATTTATATAAATGCCATAAATTTACAAATTATTTACAGAAATACCATTAAATCTTCATTATTTACAAAAACGCCCTTAACTTATATTATTTACAAAAATGCCATCAAACTTTGAATAATTTCAAAAATACACTTCAAACTTTAATTATTTACAAAAATACCCTCCTTACTTACTTTATTTACAAAAATACCCTCAATGGCAAAATAATCACGTAATTATCCTCTATGATAAAAATAATTACGAAAATGCCCTCCATGGCAAAAATCTTCAAATACAGTACGCTCCCCCTTGGCGCACTTGTACAGTCCACACATCCGGGTTCACCACTTTGGCCCGACAGGAAACTCGCTGTTTTCATCAATCGCGTAGAAATTTTATTTCGTTTTCAAAAATCTTGCCGTTTTCACAATGTACATCACATTCGCAAATCGCGTAAATACATTTTGCTATTTTCTCAATCGCGTAAATTTTTAAATCATGTTCTCAGTCCGATTTACTCACATAAATACTTCTAAACTATAAAAATAATTATTAAATCATTTGGGGACCATAAAAATATTTTTCCTAATTATGGTAAAATATTTTATATCATTATGTATTCGTTATAAATACTAACAATACTCAAATTAGTTTCTAAATATACTTAGTATTCATTAACAACATTGTAAAATACTTTGATTCTTCCCATTCAGTAATGTGACCGAACCTAGGGTTTGCACTCTTTGGAATGCTCATGCATTTCTAACACTAATCTAACACATACAATGTAAAACATATACAATGTATAATATATACAATACATCAAAGCTTAAACAATTAATAAAAGCTATAAAAATCAACACATAAAGGAATCCTTATGGATTTTACAAATTCAATCAAATCTTAATTTCTTAATAACTCTTTAATTTAATTAAATTTTGGTCTTCCTCTTACCTAAAATGATGAAAATTTCTTCTTTTCCTCTCCCTTGTGATTTCGGTTTTGCCTCCTTAGAGTCCTAGGAAAATAAATAAAATTTTATAAAGGCTATTACTAGGAAAAAGGAACAATACCATGGTTCAATCATGGCTTAGAAGCTTAGAAATGAAAATAGAATTGAAAAACAAGAAATTTTACCTTTGAAGATGGATTCTCAAAGGTGGTCTTCAAGCTTGAAAATGGAAGAAATAGAAGAAGCTTCCAACTAGAGATGGTCTTGTAGTGATGTTTAGGAGTAGAAAAATAAGAAAAGAGAAATTTTGAGTGGAAGGATGATGGAGAATGAAGCTTGACCGAATAGCCTCTTTGGGTCTCCAATGGTGGACGGTGAAAATGAAGGAGAGAATGAAGGAATTAATTGGGCATTTACTTGAAGTGTTGGCCGTAGAAGTGAGTAGGAAAAAGTCTTAATGCATGTGTTAAAATTCAAGAATGAATCTAGGCCATCCAATGGTTCAAAGGCTAGGATTTGGTCTTACAAGATAAGCTTGTTTCCTATTGGTTGATGAGTGATGAATAAGCATTTATCTAGAGCTTTCTCGGTTGCTCTCCCCACATGGCCGAATTCTCCATGCAAAAAGCCATCTAAATTTGTTTCTTCCAATTAATTAGTTATATATTTAAATGTAGATTTAGTTACATATTAAGGATTCTAGTTAGTTAAGCCTAACTAGATTACTATCTAGTTATCACTATTTAGTTACACTAAGGTTGTAGTAATTAATTTAGTTAGGTTCTAAGGTAACTATACTAACTAAATTAAATATTCTAGTTCTAATCTAACTAGCTTAGCCATTTTTGTTGACTTAGCTTTATTAATTTGACTCCTAGGTGTCTTGTTCCTATTGGTCCAAAATTCCTAATTTCCTTATTGTTTACTTTATTCATACGTGGGTCCCACACACATAGTATCGGTCCACTGTCAAGTTTTATACTTGAGTAATAAAATAATACTTGAAAATTATTTTATCGCACGCTAAATTCTAAAAATTAAAATATTCGAGCAGTTCTTTCAATTGAGTTTACTAAACTCCTTCTGCTCTAAAAAAAATAAAACAAAAATAACATTTTATACAGACAAGCATAAAGCAGTACATTGGGGACATAATTGTCATTTACCCTAAAGTCAGAATTTTTAGGGTGTTACACATGGTCCTTTTGTTTTATTCTTGTCTCTAATGGTTTGCAATGGTGTGTTTAAGAGTTAATACATGCATGATCATGGATTTTGGACTTGTATGCTTCCATATAACACCATTAACTTGAGGTTGAGAAAATGGGTTTGGATGAGTTGTCCTTTGCTCATATTTCACTATGTTGGTGATTAAAGAATGTGCATGTGAGTTTTAACATGTTTAGAGACTATGTATGAAGTTGAAAACCATTTAGAACTTATGTATAGAGGTCAAGAACTAGTTTTCAACTCAAAGAAGTTGAGTCTATAAAATCTGGTGTTGGGAGATTAAGCGCCTAGAAGTTGGCCGCTGAATCAGCTAAGCCAGAGAGGAAAAGGAGTTGGGTGAAAGCTGAGTGATTAATCCCTCAAGAAATGGCAGCAAAGGCCAAAGTTAAGCAATTAATTGCTTAGGAAAGTATATGTGATCTTTGCTGTCATTGGCGATTAATCAATGACTTTTGGGCGATTAATCGCCTAAAGTCAGTACGTTCCCTATTTCCCATTTTGAGAAAATAGAGTTCTCTACTTGATGAGATCACATATGTATGTTATATAATGTAAGTTAAAATACTATTAGGAGTATTTTTTGATGGTAATATCCACCTAGCATATATGTGAAAGAGGAAACCATTGTGCATTCAATAGTTATGGATTGACAATGGTATGTATCTATGTTTTTGAAGGGCAACGATGTTGTGCATTGAGTTCACTTTTGAGGTGAAGAAGTTATGGATTGATAATGGTATGTATCTATGTTTTTGAAGGGCAACGATCTTGTGCATTGAGTTCACTTTTGAGGTGAAGATATAGTGCAGTAAATGCAACTATGATGAGATTCATTTGCATTATACATTTATCATTTTTCATTAATTGTACTAAAGAGAGTGAATTGCTCATTTGCTATTAAAGTTAAGCCTTACTTGAATGTTCATTATGATTTGCTCC
Organism: Ormosia semicastrata; assembly: GCA_029884595.1. NCBI lineage: Eukaryota > Viridiplantae > Streptophyta > Magnoliopsida > Fabales > Fabaceae > Ormosia > Ormosia semicastrata. The sequence continues at coordinate 26,752,805 of JAQQTO010000048.1, read as the reverse complement.
TTTAATTATTAAAGTTGAGCTAGTTGCTCCTTTTTTTCTTTTTGTTAAAGTTGAGCCTACATGATTTGATGAAATGTGTGCACAATCTTTTGAACAAAGAAATGCAATGGAAATGATCCTCAGAAAGGAGTTGATCCTAAGAATGATGGACATAATCCTCAGAAGGGAGGTGATCCTAAGAATTCATTTTCCAAAGTGAGACAATGGAGTGAGAAAAGCACCTTATCAGGGAAGAGGAGTAAGAAAAGCACTTTGTCTAGGACAAAGGAGTGAGAAAAACACTTTGTCAAAGATTGATTGCTAGGCAAAGGAGTGAGAAAAGTACTCAATCAAGGGCAAAGTAGTGAGAAAAGAACTTTTCTAAGAATACATTTCATAAGCATTAGCATTTGACATTGCATAAGCATTTTCATCCTACATTTCATAAGCATTTTCATCCTATATTTCATAAGCATTCACATTTGACATTTCATGAACATTAACATATGACTTTACATGAGATGTGAGGTAAGTGTAGATCATAGTTTGAGTATGAATGTTTACATAATGAGTGAATGTAAATGTTTGAATGGTAGTGAGTAAAGGTTGATACACTTGTAATTCCTATGATCTATGGATGTTATGATGATTTTTTTATAAATGGTTAATTATGAGAAATTGAACCATGGCAACAAATGAATTTTTTGCCTCGGGAAAAGAAAGGAATAATTTTGGCTTTGACCACCTTTTTAGATGATATTAAAAGATTTGTTTTTTCCTAAAGCAGTTGGAGTTATTATGATGTCATTAGTTTGTGAAAAACTATTGAGAATTTTTAGATTCTTACCCCTTTGTTTATTTCAATAATAAATCCAAGTTAAGATTCTTCCAATGAGAAGAAAAGAAGTTGATGCCCTAGAGTAGATTTATTTACTCTTTGGTCCAATACTTTATATGTGTACAATTTGCAATGGAATGTATAAAGTGACATGTTTTGTACTTATGCCCTTTGAGGCTTAGTTGATACATTCAGATGTATTATGTTCATATAAATATTACATTTCCCTCTCAAGGCTTTATATAATAACATGTATGATTATTATGAAAGTAGTATGATTTTTATAAGTTATAAGTGACGTGCCTAATCTTATTTACTCATGTATATTCCGGATATACTATGGTATAAGTATTAAGACATTACATTATAGTATCTGAGTAGTCCATCCTATTGAGCCGGGGTATGGATTGACTATGCTTGAGCATGTTTAGCTATTCTTATTATATGTTATGCATTTTCTTGTCTCAATGTGGGATATATGGATAGAATTGCATGATGACCTTAGGTATGAATGTTACTAGCTATTGTCACATTGTTACATGATATTGAGATTGATCAACTCAATATGTATTATTCTGTGTGAATAAGAAACTATGGCTCTACTTAGGCAAACACGAGGAAATAGGAAATCTACTAGTGATAGTCCACTAAACATGGCTGGAGTATTCATGGAGATGGCAGCTACCATGAGGGAGCAGACTATTGTCACCAATAGGATATTAGAGATGGTGGAAGTAAATCCACCTTAACATTCAACACAACCAGTACAGCCAACAAATGAAGTTCCAATAAGAAACCAAAATTTCCTAGATCTTTAAAAGTTTAGGAAGGCTAGCCCTTAGTCCTTTAAGGGGGAGCATAACCTAGTTGGGGCAAGGGATGGCTAAAAGAAATGGAGAAGTTTTTCACAGTTTTGGCATGTTCTGATGAGCAAAATGTTATGTTTGCCTCCTATATGTTAGTAAGGGAGGCAGAGAGCTAGTGGACGGATGCTAAGAGGTTGTCTGTGTTGGGAAATCCATGAACAGAAATGCAATGGAAAAGGGATTCCCACCAAGGATCCATGCGAAAAAGAGGTCCATGATTCGTGATTTTATGGGTTTACCTCTTGAAGCCAAAAGAATAACGTTCAATGCAAATCACCAGCACCGTAGCAACGACGATGCCTCTACGTAATCCATATGAACAGACTCATAAATGTCCAACGTCTGCGATCTTGGAGTCCTTCATCTCTAGCACAGTGCTAGCTGCGTAGAGAAGAGAAACCTGTCACTCTTTCACTCACTGTTTTTGTTAGGATGCTGCTAGGGTTTGTTATGTGTCCCTTGATAGCCCCTTAGCAATACTATTTATAATAGTGTTTTCCTTATGCGAGTGAGAGCAGCAGCAAGGTTAACAGTGTGAGCTTGGACTCATCTGTTATGAGTTTGGCCCACAATGGAATCCTAGTCCAACTTGGATTCTCATTGCTGCAATTTAGTATGTTCTATGTATGTGACCTTGTAGGTTCTCATGACGTTGGCAGTAATATTAAAATCCTATTTTAATATTACAAGCAATGAGTGGTATCTAATAACACATCACTACTACCCAAGTAATGAGAATGTTAGTGATTTGACATAACCTTTCCGTGACCAATGTTTCCATATAGTTTATTCCATTTGTCCAGATATCTAGATTGAACACAAGGCATGGTATATGTCACCCTTGTATAGTTCAATCTTCAATTTCTTGATACTCGAGTAGACTTAGTAATAACAAATGAGATCAATATCTTATATTGACTCATTTGAGCATGACCATGCATTTCGTAGTCTCACTCAATTAGGGGCCCCGAAGATATCACTCTTGTTATGTAGGAGGGACAAATCCCATCTAGGTCACTCATATCCCTCTGCATGATTTGCGTATGTCCAATAACTAACTTTATAATCACCTTGTTATAGATGAAGTTTGATGGCATTAAAACATATAACTCCTCATGTAGGAATTGTAGTGATTTCAGGTCAAAGAACTACATACACCATTGTCACTTTGAGAATCACTTATGACACTCACGTATCGATCCATGCAGCGTTCTCATAGTGGGTCAGTTCAATACATCATTACTCTACTATGTATCCATATGAAGACTTGATACCTCATATCCATGACTCGTGAGATGTCGTCATCAGTCTACGCACATACTAGTCTCAATACATTATTGTTGTCCTAATTAACAATATAACTTGACTAGGGACATTTAAGAATAGTGTTTTGAATCTATCCAATAAGATCTCATGATCAAGTTATCCACTTGATGTCTTATGACATTAAACTTACTATTCTAAGGACTTTATTATGTTTATTATAAATAACACAATAAATGAAATACCTCATATATTTAAATAAATAGCATAATACAATGTATGTATGTACGGTCAAAATAAACTGGCCTCTAGGACATACACCAACAGTTTGAGGCATCTAGAACCTAAATTACTTGGGGGTGTTTAGAACTTTCTTTCTAGACAAATACTTTCCCAAAAACCTACAGAATGCCAAAGAGATGGAGTTTTTGATATTAGAACAAGGTGGTATGTCTGTTGGCCAATATGTGGCTAAGTTTGAGGAGTTGTCTAAGTTCTTCTCTTACTTTGGGTTCAACTTGGATGAGGAATGAAAGTGTGTTAAATTTAAAGAGGGGTTGAGAGATGATATAAGAAGAACTATTAGGCCTTTTGAGATATGAGATTTTCTAACTTTAGTAAATAAATGTAGAATCATAGAAGATTATGATGTTAATACACCATAAGAGCAAGAGCCATAAAATTTCTTGAAGAGGAAGAAGATAGATAATAGGGTTGAAGAGGATGCTTCTCAATCCAAGTCCCCATAAGACAAAGGAAAATAGATTCAAGTAGAAACGTAGGGGCCAAAGTGTACAAAATGTGGTAGAAATCATGGTAATAAAGCTTGTATATTAGATCAAATAGTGTGCTATACTTGTGGTAAGACAGGACATTATGCCAGAAATTGTCCTTAAGGATTGGAAGAAAAACCTAATTCCAAACCACAAAATAAAGGGAGAGTCTTCACTTTGAGTGGAGAAACGGCAACATGATCTTTCAATCTGATGCAAGGTAAAGGCATAATTATAGACAACTTCTTAATTATGTTGTATGACTTAGAAGCATTTCATTCCTTTAATTTCTATGATTGTGTGAATCTATTAGATATACTTGTGTTTGGGTTTCCTTATGATTTATTTGTTTCACACGTATGCCAAATTAATAAAGTATGAATGTATTTTGTTTTGAAATGTACCTTTTATGTGTACTAATAGTTGGAAACTCATTGGGATATTCTTAAGGGATTAATACAAGTTAAGTTACTAGATAGTTTTCATAATCAGTAAGCTACCCTTACTGGATTGGAACCCTTAAGTTTTGATAGATAGATATGGGAGATGATAAGCTAGACACAATAATAATAGTGAAATTCCTTCAAGTATAGTATCTGATAGAGACCCTAGATTCATTTCTAAATTTTGGGAGCTTTGCAAAAGGTCTTTGGTACTAAGTTGAGCTTTTGCACATCTTACCATCCACAGTGTAACATCCTCTTTTTAGAATTTTAGACTTGTATATGATCATAAAGGTATCATAATACTTGCTTGATATGTCTGCTTAATTTTGTGATGAATTGAGTTAGTTTAGACACTTTGTTGCAACATAGAATGTGAAAAGTAACTTAAAATGACTCAGATAGTGGCATAAGTTGCTTAGTTGAAGGAAATGAATATAGATATTTTGTTTCTAGGTCACAAATAAGTGGAAGAGGATGTAGTTAAATTTTGATGATAAACTAAGTTAGTTTGGTATTTTTGAGTATACTGAGTGAGTGTTTTAATACCGGATTGACTTAGTCGATATATAGTAATTTATGGAAATGATGGGAATATGATTGAGATGAATCCTAATATTTTTCATTATATATATATATATGGAAGTTAGGAAACTTGATTCTGTGAGGTTAAATTATTCTTACGAGATATAGAGTTTCAGCAAAATATCTAAATGGCTTTTGAGTAACTGTTCCTATATTCTTTTCTTGACTTTTCTCTCTTATTTCTCTCCCTTTTCACGATTCAAACCAACAAAAAACAAAAGAAAGAAAGAAAGGAAGGAAAAGAAGAGAGGAAATGAAGGAGAAGGAAGAGAAGAAAGAAAGGAAAACTAGAAGACCAATATCAAAGCTTGAGGATCATTCATAGAAACTAGAGGTAGGGGTGTTTGACTCTTTAATCTCATCTTTTCTTTTCCAAAATGCTAGTTGATGCTTGTTTGTGAGTATAGAGGAAAATGGGTTTTGAGACAAAACTTGGTTTCTTGGTTAGTTCTTATTTCTAATGGTTGAAACGAGTTACTTTTAGCCTAGTTGGTGCAAAATGGCCATTTGTGGCTTTAGTTATATCCATTTTGGTTCCTTAAGTAGAAAGCTGGAAAAATGGGTATTGAGTGATTGGAGTTTGAGTTGAATCCATGTTTTGATGGGTTAAGTTAGTGTTTAATGAATCTAACATGTTTAGAGATTATGGGTTAGAAAACTGCTTAGAATCCATGATTTGAGGATTGGAATTGGTTGGAGAATCAATAGAGCAGAAAATAAGTTTTTGCAAAAGTTTCTAGTGCAATTGGCATCTGGCACCTAGGCGCCTACTACCCAGAATCAAGTGAGCATGAGATAGAGAGCTTGGTACCTAGGCGCCAATGAGGCATGCCTAAGCGCCAGCTCTTGATGACAAGGCATTGCCCTGCTACCCTTACACCTAGGCGTGGGTGGGTAGTGCCTAGGCGCCACTTCTAGCTTTTGGGAAGGTGTTTAGTTTGATGCAATGGAGCTTCCTACTTGTAGGGATCCTTCATTTTTTGCTTCCTAAAGTGTGTTGAGACACTAGTAGGTGTATGTCATAGAAGAAATGACCATCTTACATATATGGGAAAGTAGCATACCCTTGAGCATTCAAGAATAGTTGAATGCCTTAGGTATGTATCTAGGACTTTAAGCGCAATAGTGTGGTTTCAAACACCATATGTGATGTACTAGATACTAGTTAAATAACCCTAGTTTCTTTTAATGAACTATGGATAGAATGATGTTTGGTTCTTTAGTGAGCCATGCTAATGGAATGATGCTTGATTCTTAAGTAAGCCATACTAATGGAATGATGCTTGGTTCTTCAATGAGCCATGTTAATGAAATGAGCCTTTGTACATCCAAAAGTAGTGGATTAACATAAGTAAGGTTTAAGGTGCTAATCATTAAAGAACAATGATGTTGCATTTGAAGTCACTTGCTAATTCCTACGTAGAGTAACATTAGATTATGCGCACAATCATTTGGCCAAAAGAGAGAATGGAAAAGTTCAAAAGGTTCTTTGAACAAGGATTTAGCCCTAGATTCTCAGAGCACCAGGGTTACTAATTATATGTAGTGGAATCATTACTTTTACTAATGTGAGTAGGAACCAATCCACTCATTACCAGGAAGTTTGAAGAGTTAGTCTTCTTATCTATAATTCTAAAGAGAATATGGAATATGCAAGTGATATGTAATACACTCAATGACATGTTAAACTTGTATATCATTACAGAGGTAGCCTAATACTTGTTTGACATGTCGGTTTAATTTTGTGACAAATTGAGTTAGTTTAAGCACTTTGCTGCAACACAGAAGGTGAAAAGTAGCCTAAAATGACTCAAAAAATGACATAAATTGCTTAGATGAGAGAAATAAATATGGATAATTTATTTCTAAGTCACAAATGTATGAAATGAGACATAGTTAAAGTTTCAAGATAAACAAAGTTGGTTTGGTATTTTTAAGTACACTGGTTATATATTTCAATACTATATTAACATGTAGGAGATATAGAAATATATAAAAATGGTAAAACTATGGTTTAGGTGAATCTTAGGTTTATTGGCCTCTATACCTATATACAGTAACCTGGCTCTGATACCACTATTGGGAATTGCAGATACATCACTTAGCGAAAAATAGGGATTCCCACCGAGGATCAATGCGAAAAAGCCATAATCCGAGTTTTTAAAGGATTTACCTCTTGAAGCGTGATCAAAAGGAAGGGCGTGAATCACCAATAGCGTAATAGAAACGATGTCTCTACGGTATCTACACGAACAGACTCATGAATGTCCAACGTCCGCAAAGAGGAGTCTCACGTCTCTCACACAGTGCAAGCTGTGAAGAGAAGAGAAAAAACCTGTCGTTCACCATTCACTGTTTCTGTAGGTGTGGCTAGGGTTCTGAAATTTCATTATCTTAGTAGCTCCTTAGCAGTACTATTTATAATAATGACTACCTTAAGTGAGTGTGAGCAGCAGCAAGGTAAGCTGTGCAACCCTAGACCTATCTGTTATGAGTCTGGCCCATATTTGAATACGAGTCCAACTTGGATCCATTGCTCCAATTTTAGTCTGCTTTATGTGTGTGACCCTGCAGGTTCTTATTATGTTGGCAGTAATATTAAAATCCTATTTTAATATTACAAGCAGTGAGCGGTATCTAGCAACACATCGCTGCTACCTAAGTAATAAGAATATCAGTGAATTGACATAACCTTTCCGTGACCAATGTTTCCGTGTCATTTAGTCCCTTTGTCAAGATATCTAGATTGAACACAAGGCATAGAATGCGTTACCCTTGTATAGTCCAATCTTTCATTGCCTGATACTCGAGTAGACTTTGTAACAACAAATGAGATTAATATCTCATATTGACTCATTTGAGCATGGCCATGCATTTCACAGTCTCACTCAATCAGGGGGCCCAAAGATATCGTTCTTGTTATGTAGGAGTGACAAATCCTATCTAGGTCACTCATATCCCTCTACATGATTCGCGGTATGTCCAATAACCAACTTTATAATCACCATATTACAGATAACGTTTGATGGCATTAAAACACATAACTCCTCATGTAGGAATCGTAGTGAGTTCAGGTCAAAGGACCACAGACACCATTTTCACTATGAGAATCACTTATGACACTCACGTAACGATCCATGTAGTGTTCTCATGGTGGGTTAGTCTAGTACATCATTACTCTAATATGTACCCATGTGAAAACTTGATATCTCATATCCATGACCCGTGAGATGTGGTCATCAGTCTATGCACATACTAGTCTCAATGTATTATTGTTGTCCTAATTAACAATAATAGTTGACTATGGACATTTAAGAATAGTGTTGTAACCAAAAGGATCTCACGATCAAGTCATCCACTTGATGCCTTATGGCATCAAACTTACTATTCTAAGGACTTTATTATGTTTATCAAAAAAGAACACAATAAATGAAATGCCTCATATATAAAATAACATAATAGAATGTATGTAAATACAGAAAATGTATTGGCCTCTAGGGCATACACCAACAATCTTCCACTTGCACTAGAGCCAATCAGGCATATATCTAATGCCTAAAGACCTAGTGTGACCCTCATGCTTCTGCTGTGCAAGAGGCTTCGTCAGTGGATCAGCAATGTTATCATCTGTTGGTACTCTGCATATCTTCATATCTCCTCTATCGATGATCTCTCGAATGAGATGGAAATGCCTAAGTATATGTTTGGATCGCTGGTGAGATCTAGGCTCCTTAGCATGTGCAATGGCTCCATTATTATCACAATAGAGGTCCACTAGGTCCACAATGCTAGGAATAGTGCCAAGTTTAGTAATAAACTTCCTAATCCAAACGGCCTCCTTTGCTGCATTGGAGGCAGCAATATACTCAGCCTCTGTGGTAGAATCGGCAACTGTCTCCTGCTTTGAACTCTTCCAGCTCACAGCCCTACCATTTAGGCAAAAAACATAACCCGATTGCGATCTCGAGTCGTCCTTATCAGTTTGGAAGCTAGCATCGGTGTAACCTTTTATAACTAGCTCTTCCTCGCCTCCATATACCAAGAACGAATCCTTAGTCCTTCTTAAGTACTTAAGGATGTTCTTGATAGCAGTCTAGTGACTCTCACCGAGATCAGACTGGTACCTACTCGTCATGCTCAAAGTATACGAGATGTCTGGTCGAGTACATAACATGGCATACATGATAGATCCAATTGCAGATGCATATGGAATCTTGCTCATGCGATCCCTTTCATCCTAGGTGGAAGGGGATTGAGCCTTAGATAGGCTTACACCGTGTGACATAGGTAAGAGTCCTTTCTTGGATTCATGCATGTTAAATCGTCTTAACACTTTGTCTATGTATACTCTGACTTAGGCCAAGCAATCTCAGTGATCTATCTCTATAGATCCTGATACCTAATACATAGGTGGCTTCGCCCAAGTCCTTCATAGAGAAGCAGTTCCCTAACTAAGTCTTTACGGACTGTAGGGTAGGGATGTTATTTCCAATAAGTAGTATGTCATCTACATATAATACCAGAAAGACAATAGTGCTCCCACTAACCTTCTTGTAGACACAAGATTCTTCTTCATTCTTGATGAAACCAAACTATTTTATTGTATCATCAAAATGAAGATTTCAGCTTCTGGAAGCTTGCTTCAATCCATAAATAGATCGTTGCAACTTGCATACTTTTCTAGCATCCTCTGGAGTGGCAAAACCCTCAGGTTGTGTCATGTACACATCTTCAAGAAGATTTCCATTAAGGAAAGTAGTTTTGACATCCATTTGCCAGATTTCATAATCATGGTATACTGCAACAGCAAGCAAGATCCCAACAGATTTAACCATCGCAACTGGGGAAAAAGTCTCATCATAATCTACACCATGAATTTGTTTGAAACCTTTAGCCACCAATCACGCCTTAAAGGTATGCACATTACCATCCATGTCGGTTTTCTTCTTGAAAACCCACTTGCACCTAATGGGTTTTACCCCTTCAGGTGGGTCAACCAAGGTCCATACCTGGTTAGCATACATGGAATCCATTTCAGATCTCATGGTCTCAAGCCATTTCTCAATTCTGGGCCAATAATGGCTTCCTGGTAAGTCACAGGCTCATCTTGATCCATGAGCAATACGTCACCTTGTTGGGTCATGAGAAATCCATATCTCTCTGGTTGATGATGTATCCTGTTAGACCTACGCAGGTCTTGTGCTACTAGAGCAGGTTGCTGTTCCATAACATTTTGTGGAGGCTGCTCTATTTCCACCATTAGTTCATTGCTGCTTTGTGAAAACCGTTTTGTTTTAAGATGTATGTTTTTCTTGCCCTGCAATCGTTGCCGAAAAGTTTTAGTCAATTTGTCATGAACTATAACATGAATGAGATTGACAAATCACTACCAGAACTGCTAGGCATGTTGAGAACTATTAAGCAAAACATTAACAAAGGCAAAGGGAAGGCCATATTGATGGTCTAAAAGAATAAAGGCAAGAAACAGCAGAAAAAGCCCAAGGACAACTAGAAGGGCAAGGACAAGGATAAGTCCAAGCCTAGTACTTCTGGCTTGAAACCAGTGGGTGAAGTGGCTAAGGAAGGTACATGCTTCCATTGTGGTCAGATCGGACATTGGAAGAGGAACTGTGCCAAGTTCCTGGAGGAGCTTAAAAAGAAGAAGGGAAGTGAGACTTCCACTTCAGGTATTTTTGTTATTGAAGTCAATTTATCTACTTCTGCATCATGGGTATTAGATACTGGATGTGGATCTCACATTTGTGTAAATATGCAGGATCTAAAGAGCAGTAGACCATTGATGAAGGACGAAGTTGACCTACGAGTGGGAAATGAAGCAAAGGTTGCTGCATTAGCTGTAGGGACTTATTTATTATCTTTGCCTACTGGGCTTGTAATAGAGTTAGAGAACTACTATTTTGTGCCTGCTATTAGTAGGAATATCATTTCTGTTTCTTGTTTGGATAAGAAAGGTTTTTCTTTTATTATAAAGGACAAGTGTTGTTCCATTTATATGAATGATATTTTTTATGGTAGTGCACAATTGGGTAATGGACTTTATGTACTTGATCTCGAAACGCCCGTCTATAACATAAATACAAAGAAGTTTAAATCAAACGATTTGAACCTAACTTTTCTCTGGCATTGTCGCTTGGGCCATATAAATGAGAAACGCATCTCCAAACTCCATAAAGATGGATTCTTGGACTCATTTGATTTTGAATCATATGAGACACGTGAATCTTATTTATTGGGGAAGATGACAAAGGCCCTATTCACCGGACAAGGTGAAAGGGCTAGTGATCTTTTAGGCCTTATACATAGTGATATATGTGGGCCACTAAACACACTCACTAGAGGCGGTTTTCAATACTTCATTACATTTACTGATGATTTTAGTAGATATGGATTTGTATATCTTATGAAGCACAAATCAGAATCCTTTGAAAAGTTCAAAGAGTTCAAAAATGAAGTACAAAACCAACTTGGCAAGAGTATTAAAATCCTTCGATCAGATCGAGGAGGAGAATACTTAAGCCAATAGTTTGATGATCATCTGAAAGAGTGTGGGATAATATCTCAACTCACTCCACTAGGAACACCACAATGGAATGGTGTCTCTGAAAGGAGGAACCAGACCTTGTTAGACATGGTCCGATCTTTGATGAGTTATGCAAACCTTCCAGGCTCCTTCTGGGGATATGTTCTGTTAACAGCAGCTTTCACACTTAACCGTGTTCCATCTAAGACGATTCAAAAGACACCATATAAGATATAGGCTGGGAGACGACCCAGTATGTCTTTCTTGAAGATTTGGGGCTGCGAAGCTTATGTGAAACGTCAAGTTTCTGATTAGCTTGGACCTAAATCAGATAAATGCTTCTTTGTGGGGTATCCAAAGGAAACCAAGGGATACTTTTTCTATAATCCTACTGAGGGCAAAGTGTTTGTCGCACGAACAACTGTGTTTCTAGAAAGGGAGTTTATCTCCAAAGGAACCAGTGGGAGAAAAGTAGAACTTGAAGAAGTTCAAGTTTCACAAAGCAGCAATAAACCAATGGTGCAAATAGAGCAGCCTCCACAAAATGTTATGGAACAGCAACCTGCTCTAGTAGCACAAGACCTGCGTAGGTCTAACAGGATACGTCATCAACCAAAGAGATATGGATTTCTCATGACCCACAAGATGACGTATTGCTCATGGATTAAGATGAGCCTGTGACTTACCAGGAAGCCATTATTGGCCCAGAATCTAAGAAATGGCTTGAGGCCATGAGATCTGAAATGGATTCCATGTATGCCAACTAGGTATGGACCTTGGTTGACCCACCTGAAGAGGTAAAACCCATTAGGTACAAGTGGGTTTTCAAGAAGAAAATTGACGTGGATGGTAATGTGCATACCTTTAAGGCGCGATTGGTGGCTAAAGGTTTCAAACAAATTCATGGTGTAGACTATGATGAGACTTTTTCCCCAGTTGTGATGCTTAAATCCGTTCGGATCTTGCTTGCTGTTGCAGCATACCATGATTATGAAATCTGGCAAATGAATGTCAAAATTGCTTTCCTTAATGGAAATCTTCTCGAAGATATGTACATGACAAACTTGAGGGTTTTGCCACTCCAGAGGATGCTAGAAAAGTATGCAAGTTGCAATGATCTATTTATAGATTGAAGCAAGCTTCCAAAAGTTGGAATCTTCTTTTTGATGATACAATAAAACAGTTTGGTTTCATTAAGAATGAAGAAGAATCTTGTGTCTACAAGAAGGTTAGTGGGAGTACCATTGTCTTTTTAGTATTGTATGTAGATGACATACTACTTATTGGAAACGACTTAGTTAGGGAACTGCTTCTCTATGAAGGACTTGGGTGAAGCCACCTATGTATTAGGTATTAGGATCCATAGAGATAGATCACTGAGACTGCTTGGCCGAAGTCAGAGTACATACATAGACAAAGTGTTAAGATGATTTAACATGAATGAATCCAAGAAAGGACTCTTGCCTATGTCACATGGTGTAAGCCTATCTAAGGCTCAATCCCCTTCCACCCAGGATGAGAGGGATCGCATGAGCAAGATTCCATATACATCTGCAATTGGATCTATCATGTATGTCATGTTATGTACTCGACCAGACATCTCGTATGCTTTGAGCATGACGAGTAGGTACCAGTCTGATCCTGGTGAGAGTCACTGGACTGCTATCAAGAACATCCTTAAGTACTTAAGAAGGACTAAGGATTCGTTCTTGGTATATGGAGGCGAGGAAGAGCTAGTTGTAAAAGGTTACACTGATGCTAGCTTCCAAATTGATAAGGACGACTCCAGATTGCAATCGGGTTATGTTTTTTGCCTAAATGGTAGGGCTGTGAGCTAGAAAAGTTCAAAGCAGGAGACAGTTGCCGATTCTACCATAGAGGCTGAGTATATTGCTGCCTCCAATGCAGCAAAGGAGGCCGTTTGGATCAGGAAGTTCATTACTGAACTTGGCACTATTCCTAGCATTGTAGACCCAATGGACATCTATTGTGATAATAATGGAGCCATTGCACAAGCTAAGGAGCCTAGATCTCACTAGCGATCCAAACATATACTTAGGCACTTCCATCTCATTCGAGAGATCATCGATAGAGGAGATGTGAAGATTTACAGAGTACCAACAGATGATAACATTGCTGATGCACTGACGAAACCTCTTGCACAGCAGAAGCATGAGGGTCACACTAGGTCTTTAGGCATTAGATATATACCTGATTGGCTCTAGTGCAAGTGGGAGATTATTGGTGTATGCCCTAGAGGCTAATACATTTTCTGTATTTATATACATTCTATTATGCTATTTTATATATGAGGCATTTCATTTATTGTGTTTTTTTTTTATATACATAATAAAGTCCTTAGAATAGTAAGTTTGATGCCATAGGACATCTAGTGGATGACTTGATTAGATTCTTTTGGTTACAACACTATTCTTAAATGTCCCTAGTCAAGTATTATTGTTAATTAGGACAACAATAATACATTGAGACTAGTATGTGCATAGACTGATGACCATATCTCATAGGTCATGGATATGAGATATCAAGTCTTCACATGGGTACACATTAGAGTAATGATGTACTGGACTGACCCACCATGAGAATGCTACATGGATCGTTACGTGAGTGATATAAGTGATTCTTATAGTGACAATGGTGTCTGTGGTCGTTTGACCTGAAATCACTATGATTCCTACATGAGGAGTTGTGTGTTTTAATACCATCAAATGTCATCTGTAATAAGGTGATTATAAAGTTGGTTATTAGACATACTGCAAATCATGCAGAGGGATGTGAGTGACCTAGATGGGATTTGTCACTCCTACATAACAGGAGCGATATCTTCGGGGCCCCTGATTGAGTGAGATTGTGAAATGCATGGCCATGCTCAAATGAGTCAATATGAGATATTGATTTCATTTGTTGTTACAAAGTCTACTTGAGTATCAGGAAACGAATGATTAGACTATACAAGGGTGATGCATTCCATGCCTTGTGTTCAATCTAGATATCTTGACAAAGGGACTAAACGACATGGAAATATTGGTCACGGAAAAGTTATGTCAAATCACTGACATTCTTATTACTTGGGTAGCAGCGATGTATTGCTAGATACCGCTCACTGCTTGTAATATTAAAATGGGATTTTAATGTTACTACCAACGTAATAAGAACCTGCAGGGTCACACACATAGAGCAGACTAAAATTGGAGCAATGGATCCAAGTTGGACTCAGATTCAAATATGGGTCAGACTCATAACAGATGGGTCTAGGGTTGCACAGCTTACCTTGCTGCTGCTCACACTCACTTAGGGCAGTGACTATTATAAATAGTATTGCTAAGGGGGCTGCTAAGATACACAATTTAGAACCCTAGTCGTACCTACAAAAAAAGTGAGTGAGAGAGCGACAGGTTTCTTCTCTTCTCTTCGAAGCTAGCACTATGTGAGAGACGTGAGGCTCCTCTTTGCGAACGTTGGACGTTCATGAGTCTGTTCATGTGGATACCACAGAGACATCATTTCTATTACGGTGTTGGTGATTCACGCCCTTCCTTTTGATCACGCTTCAAGAGGTAAATCATTTAAAAAACTCGAATTATGATTTTTTCGCATGGATCCTCGGTGGGAATCCCTGTTTTTTGCTGTGTGATGTATCCGCAATTCCCAATAAGGTTTTATTTTAATTTCTCTGGAAGTTAGGAAACTTGATTTAATAAGATCAAAATATTCCTCATAGATATAAAGTTTCAGTATAGAAACTCAAGTGACTTAAGTTTCAACCGTTCCTATCCTTTATATTTGACTTTTCCTTGTTTCTCTCTTCATTTTCTCATGGCTGAGGAGCTGAAAATAGAGGAGAAAAGAGAAGAAAGAAAGAGGAGGAAAAGGAGAAATAAGAAGAAAGAAAGAGGAAGGCCAAAGGCCAAGGCTTTAAGATAATCATCTACACCAAAAGGTAGGGGTGTTTGCTTTGTAGTTCCTTCATCTTCTATTCATTTCTTCATGAATGATGTATATGGGTTTTGAGAGGAGCATGATGTCTTTTAAGTGATGAATCTATCTTCAATGGTTGAAATGGTGGTTTATGACTTATTCTATGTAAGTTTATAAATTGTGAACCTAGAGAAGTCCATAGGAACCTTTGAGGATGAGTTTGAGAAATAGGTTTTAGGTTGAAGGATGATGTTTTAATCTATGCCTACATGAGCTAAGATAGATGTATGAGGTTTATGACATGATCAAAGATCATGGTTGATGTTGGAAAACATCTAGGAATGTATTTGGAAGTGTTAGAAATTAGTTGGAGAACCAGTTATGCAGAAATAGCTTCTACATAACGTATTTCTGGTGTCAAAGACCAGCAAAACAGGATAAGCATCCTGACAACTTGTAGTGTTGGTAGCATAACTTGAGCTATAGTCATCAAAATAGCTTGCTACTTATTTCATTTGAAATCTAAGATACAAGGCTTCATGTAGTAAAAATTTCAAATTTTTAGAACAACCCAAGTAGCACTAGTTTTGGTCTGAAGTTGAGTTAGATTCTGTAGAAATAGGCAGACTGACACCTGTTAAACCAAATTGCATAACTTCTTTCTTTGAGGTGTAAAATACATAATACTAGTGGCATTTTGAAGCTAACATGTAAGACCATAAGATTTAACAATTTCAAGAATTTTGCACTATTTATGCATTCTCAGTTTCAAGTTAAAGTAAGGTCAGATTTCGGTAAATTAGCCAGTTGCCCTATTTCAGCTTATGCGTATTGTGGCATAACTTTAGCTACACTAAGTCAAATGAAGTGAGGTTTGTTTCATTTGAAAGATATGAGATAAGGCTATTTTCTTATAAAATTCCAAAATTTTTGAAGTTAGGATGTACATTTGGTTCTTTCATGAAAATTAGCCTTTCTAGGTGACCAAACCAGAAAATGTCAAGATAAGTATCTAGGGCCTTGAGCACTCTAGTGTGGTATAGGTTACTACTGGTGGTGTGATAATAAGCTAAGTTAGATATAATTAATATAGGAATGTTGTACTTATCTAGATGTGTGAATTACTCGCTTATAGTTAAAGTTGAGTTAAGTATGCAAAGTTTTTAAGAAAATGCTTATTCATCTTCTTAAGTAAGGTTGAAATGAAGCATTAGCTATGATAGACTCTTTCACTAGGTTGAAATTGAGTCTATAAGTATGGTTTGTGGTGTTTATATATAAGGAAAATATAGCACTACTTCTTTCACATACTTGCTATTCATTTAGTATGTATGTGAAAAGTATGAACCTTAGTACATTCAAGAATAATGAATTGACATAGGTTATGTTTAAGATACTACTAGAGGTATTTCGGTAAAGGAATGATTCTTTGGTATGTATATGATATGTATAAACCTTAGAGCAACCAAGAGTAGATGATTTCCAAAGGTAAGTATCTAGCACCTTTAGCAACTTAGTGTTGCTTAGATATCACTTAAGATACAATGAGTGATGATAGTAGTCACTTAAGATGTAATGAGTGATGATATGGTGCGATACATACATGTATGCTTGGATGTATTGGTAGTGTTTTCCTATGAATGTGACCTTACATGATGTAATGTCATAGGGCCAAAAGGAAAGGAATCAAAAGTTCCTAAAGGAACAAGTCATTCCTGACTAAGAGCTAGGGTTACATGTAGAGGTCGAAAGGCTGGGCCATCTCTAATCTGCCTAGAGTATAAACTTGTCCTTTGGCTAGCAGCTTTGGGGTAGGTGCTTCTTCCTTGTTCCGTGGACAATCCTTGGAGAAATATCTAGGTTGTGCACACGTGTAACACACAGATTGGCCTGCAAAGCACTTGTCTCCATGTGCCTTCCTACATTTATTGCATTGAGGTACCTTGGTCCCCTTCTTGCCTTTTTCTTTTGGGTTACTTGCTTTAGAAGTACCCTGCTTATTCCTATCATCCTCTCACTTCCTCTTTGGGATATCTTGTATCCTTTCCTCTAATGGAAGGCTATTAACACTTGACTCCACAATCCTACATTTGTTGACCACAGTAGGATAGTCCCTAATCTCCATAGGTCTCACTATACGCTTGATCTCACTTCTCAAACCTATCTCGAATTTCAAGCATCACCATTTCTCGTCTGGATGATAACAAAAATGTGAAGAAAACTTCGATAACTCATCAAACTTGGCCACATACTAGCCTACTGATATGCTTCCTTGTTTTAATTGCATAAACTCCACTTCCTTGGCATCATGTAGAATTTGTGGGAAAAACTTCTCCAGAAAAGCTGTCTTGAAGACTTCCCACGATATCTGGTCTTCTGCGACTTCTAGTACCCTTTTGGTACCTTTCCACTAATGCTTCACTTCTCCCTTCAATATATAAGAGGTAAAGGCCACTTTCTTCTCCTCCGAACAAACCATCACATCAAAGATCTTTTCCATTTCACTAAGCCACTCCTCAGCCTTAGCAGGATTAAACTCGCCTCTGAATAGTGGAGGGTTCATCTGACGAAAAGTTGTCAAGTTCAGGAAATTCTGATTCCTTCTAACTTGCATTGCATCTTGCACTGGGTGCTCAAGTGGTGGTGGTTGCTGAGGTGGATTTGCTTCCATCCTCTCAAGAACCCTTGTCATAACATTGGCCATAGCCATAAAAGCTTTAGCCATATCTAGACCTTGTGGGGTCGAGTTCTCTGCTTCTCTAGATCAACTTATTAGTGCCATAATTTCCTATACACACAAAAACAACATATATTGAGCTGTAGTCTCAATACCATGTAACCATGTAACATTAGCTAATAACAAACCAGTCTAAGGCAAATCATGCAATTATATCATCACATCTAACATATGAAACAAGAAAAACACAATTTCTAAGAAGGAACTCCTAATATGGCTAAGTATAGTCAGTCCATACCCCAACTCAATAGGATGAACTGCTCTGATACCATAATGTAACATCCTAATACCAGTATCCCAATATATATAACATACAAGGAGATACTTAGCATTGTAATGTCACTACATACATACTAATCTAATAGATATATCCATAATGTTCATTGGAAACATTACAGAGAGCCATATGAAATGTGAAAAACATAAATATCATAGTAAAATGTATATACATATGCAACGTTAACCTTAGCAAAGGCTTGAAGTATTACATAATTCTTTACATTACAAAGAAGTACTAAAAGATACAATACTTATAACATAAACTATAAAACTACTCTAGTCTTTAGCTTTCTTTTTCTTCTTACTCTTGGAAGAAGTTTCACCTGGAATTACATGGTACAAAGCAGGGCGAGGACCAACATTTCTTAGTAGTAAACCAAAACCAACATACATAACATAATAAACATAATCTTAATACATGCTAAAAAGATATGTTTAAAGCATCTACAAGGTCTAATTGTAGCATCTAGATAAACTAAGTTAACATACATGTCATACTTACATACTTAGGCCAACTTAGAACTAAGATGTAAAGTTTAGGAATACTGGTTTAGTGTATTATCTTGTGGTAAATAGAGGGAAAACTCATCCTCACATCACACGTTCCCCGACACGCTGAGAAATTCAAGCTGAATCCTTGTTCAAAAGAACCTTATGGACTCCCCACTTATCTCTTTTGGCCTTAATGATGGTGTACAACATCAAACGATACTCACAAAGATCAATACTACTAATCCTTCCTATCATACATATATCTAAACACCATCTCATCACTCATTGCTCTTAAGTGACATACATTATGTAACACCCTTGTGGGGATGCCACATTTATGAATGCAATGAAATAAAATAAAAATAAAACTCTACCCAAGTTGTAAAACATTTGATACTTACATAATATTTGTGGAATATTTTTTTTCTTTTTATAATTATTAACATTAAATAAAATAACACAAAACATAAGATATAACAAAACATAAACTCACCATAATATACATAAGATTCTCTTTTAGTACAAACATAATTCACAAACTACAAGTATTTAATAAAGCAATAAAGAGTTGACACAAAGCTAAAACATAATACTGCCCAAGTGCATCTCAGTAGATATCAAACTCTCCGATGAATCATCGTCCATCGCCTCCAGAATAACCATCGAAAAGTGTGCATCTATGAGATCTCACAGCACTTCGGACACGAGTCCGAGCTGTCGACTCGCTACTCAACTCACTAGGCGCCTGGAAAACTCCCTGCCAATAACGCCTAATGGTCAAAGGTAACTCTAAATGTAGATAAAGCATAGTAGTGAATATGACCTCCCCGTCATACTCCCTACATAGGGACACAGTCAATCGTCCCACATAAGCTACTGTCCCTCGGTCAGCATGCATACGCCACGCCTCGGAACCCCCGTGAAACTCCAATCTCACGAACCCAAAGAATCCTGGCAGTGCCATGATCTCAAGATCAGTCTTGACGATCAGCGTGATCAACCGGTTCCTCCTCTTCGTATAAGTCGCCCGACTGTTGCTCGTCAGGGTACTGTACCTCAAGAGGCTGATCCTCCTCTACCTCAAACTCTTTACGGAAGTAATACAGTAATATCGAGAAAACATATAGAGAGGTGAGACAATCTACATCACTACCCGCATGGCAATAAAGAAAACAACAGTACAAAACAGGAATTACAACAGTACATAACAATACATCATGCATAATATATCAAGCAATATATGACAATAATACTTATCACAATATCATGCATAATATATATTAAAGCAATAAATCATATAATTTATCACAGATTATAATAAACAGTAAAATGCAGATAATGCATGAACACTAAGATGCAGATGATGAATGATACACACACTGACTCGTTCCTACTCCATGGAGCTAAACACGGATATCTGAGAGAATGATCCGAAAAGAAACTAGAAATACTTTATGGCTGCCCAACCAAGCTATTGCACTGTCAATACATCGTGTCTATAGCCCACAGTCCAAAACATCGTGTAGCAGTACACAGTCCAACGTCGTGTACCACAGGCATAGTACTTAATAGTCCCCTCAAGATCTTGACTAAGAATAGTGCTTGTCAAGATCATTAGTGTGTTGCTCGTTACCACGGCCCAGAGGAGCAACCCACTGTCCGCATGTGGAATTCTCCGCACACTAATGTCTCCAAGTTCATAAATGAACCACACCACGCTTATCACACCAAATACGGTGTAATTCGCCTCGTCAATCAATCACCAATTATAAACCAAATTGGCACAACACTCTAAACATGAGTTAAAATTACAAAAATACCCCTATTATCCAAATTTTACCATATTTACGAGAAATTACCAAAATACCCTTAGTCACCAGATAACAAAGTATAGTACGTCCCACCTGACAGTACTACACTACAACATGTCTGGGTCCACCACTTTGGCCCGACAGCAAAACTCACAGTATTGTTCAATCGCGTAAGAATTTTATCGCGTTTTCATAATCTCGTCATTTTCACAAACGTTTTTAAATTGCGTAAAGACATTTTGACATTTTTAAATATCGTAAATTGTTTTTGAGTTATTTTCTCAATCACGTAGGATTTTTAATTCATTTTCTTAACCGAATAGCTTAAATTTATCATTTTTAATATGTGTAAAACTATATCTAGTACTTTTAAAATACGTAATGTATTTTTCTTGTGTTCTAAATATAGTATGGAATCTTTTCGTTTTATGCGTCTGATTTTAATAAATTTCACAAAGATTTTGCCTATAAAATCGGTATAAGGTATTTTTAACGTTTTCCTCTAAATATAGTTTTTTTATTTTTACCCAATAATTTCACTTTGAAATTCACTAATGCGCTTCAAAATTTATAGTATGAGCCCTACGTTAGTACTTTTCAAGTGTCTGATTAATTTCTTACTTAAACTAAATTCTGCTAAGTTAAAATTCTACAACATAATTAATTCCTTTGATTTTCTCAATGATTCTTTGGAATCAATTTATGTTATAAAACAATTACCTAACCTATCTTAGTAAATAAAATGGCATGTTGGCCAAATCAAAATAAAATGGCATTTGGTTATACACTAAATGGCATTTTGGCCATAATTAACTTAAATCATCCATTATTTACCTAGGTTCATTAAATCCTTGATGTAGAAAAATTGTGAGAACATTTTGGTTCTCTATTTTGGTGAGAAGGCCGTGAGCCTTAAATGTGTTCTTTGGAACACTCATGCATTTCGTACATGTTATTCACATCCTACTTAAATAATTACATAATTATAAATACATCCAATTATTTAATCACATATAAAACACATACAATATATTTTAAGCCATAATCATGCATAGCAAAAATAATAAAAACTATAATCATGCATAGCAAATTAAAATCACAATTAGTAAAGCATTTAAACAATCAAAAATAATAAAATCACAAATAAACCATACAACCGAATCCTTATGGATTCTACACACAAACACAATCCATTTTCTCATCACCACTTAGGGTTGATGAGATTAAATCTCCCTCTTACCTCTTGTAGACAAAACAATCGGTAAGATTCTTTCCTTTTCTCCAAATTTCGTACAAGCTCCAAAACAATTCCTAAAATTCTCAAACAATTAGTAAATACACATACAAGGTACAAAATAGCAAAACCATGGAACAATCATGGTTAGAAAAATTAAAAATTCAATTTTGAACCATAGAAACCAAACTTACCCTTAAGTAAGTAAGCAAGAAGTGGAATTTTAGGCAAGATAGAGTGGGAATTTGGGAAAAGTTTGTGAATGAAAGATGCTTAGAATGGTATTTGGGTTCAAGAAATAAGGTGAGATAAAATTATGAAAGCTTGGGTGTGCAAGGATGGGTGCTGGCCGAATTAGAGAGAGAAAGTGAGAGAGAAATGTTTGCTTAGGTTTTTGGTATTTTAGAGAGAGAAATGGATAGTTAAAAGTGATAAGTGTGAAAAACAAAGGTGAAAGGTGAATAGATAGGGCAGCATCCGTGTGAGTGCCTTGGGGGAGGTTGAGTGATCAATTTTGCATGTAAAAATATCACAAAGTGTGTTTACATGGCCAAGCACATGGCTTAGGTCATTGAACCCTTCTAGAACTATGTAGAACCAAGCCACCTTGCCTCCTCTTTGCTGCCCAAAACCATGTGCTCCCTCATCTTCTTAATGTATTAATTGTTCTCCAATTACACTTAATTACTTGCTAATAGATTAGGTAATTAGTTAAGTTAATTATCCTAACCATTCTTATTTAACATACTATTAATATAACTAATTAATTTAGTATATATTAACATATATTATAACCTTTAATTAATATTAGTATATCTAATTAGTATTTAGATTATAATTAATTCATAACTAAGCTAGTTCACTTAGTATGCTAATTAAGTCATTAGATTAGTTGAATTAAGCTTAATTAGGTTACTAACCATTTTCAAGCCTACAATTGTTGACTTAATCCTAACCCTTGGTTCATCTTTAATCCTTAGCCCTAGATTAGATCTAAGGTAGACATCACTTGATCATAAACCTATCATTCTCATCTCACCATTGATTAGATCAATGGCTTAGATTAAAGGCTTCATCATTAAGTCTTCATCCAACGGTTCAAAAGAAAACACATGCTTCCTTAGGTGTCCAATTCCTATTGGTTTAGAAAGTCAAGCCTACTTTGGTTGACTTGCTCTCATTGGTTAGAAATTATCCAGTCAGCACAGTTGACTGTTTTTCCTAAACGCGGGTCCCACAGCACTTTTAAAGATCTGTGGTCAAACCGAAGCAGATTTTTACTGTTTTTGAGACAGTAGGTACTGTAATATAAAATAATATTATAAAAATATTAAATTATTTTATTACACAGTTAAATTCAAAAATTACGATATTAATTTATATATCAATCAATTGGGTTTAGTAAGATCCCCAGGCTCCAATTAATTAAAATAAGATTTATCCTAGGCAAAAAATTTTTATTTCCTTAGGTCGGAGCAAATCACATACAACAGTCAAGTACACTCACGGAACAGTCAAATTAAATTTACTTGCTCACAGAATTCACAAAATAGTACAAATCGGGACTATATTATAATTATCCCAAAAGTTAGGGTGTTACAACTCCCCCCTACTAATAAGAATTTCGTCCCCGAAATTCATCATACATCAAACAATTGAGGGTATTGCTCCCTCATCCTATCCTCTAATTCCCATGTAGCATCTCCCGTTACATCATTCCACACTACCTTCACCAGTTCAATCATCTTCCCTCGAAGTTGTTTTACTCTCTTGTCCTCGATTCTAACAGGAAATGTTTCATACGTTAAATTATCCTTCAACTGTACCTCAT
The DNA here is from genome assembly GCA_029884595.1 of Ormosia semicastrata. Classification (NCBI taxonomy): domain Eukaryota; kingdom Viridiplantae; phylum Streptophyta; class Magnoliopsida; order Fabales; family Fabaceae; genus Ormosia; species Ormosia semicastrata. Next base: position 26,729,197 of record JAQQTO010000048.1, on the reverse strand, counting down.
CAGGTTGTATCACATGGGTTGGATCGGGAATGTATTTCCTCAACTGAGACACATGAAATACATTATGAAGATTGGATAGAAAAGTCGGTAAAGCTATCTGATAAGCTACAGGACCAATCCGACGAATAATCTGATAAGGTCCTATGAACTTAGGTGTAAGCTTCCTTGATTTAAGAACTCTTCCGACACCAGTCGTTGGCGTAACCCGCAAGAACACATGATCGCCTTCTTCAAATTCCAAAGGTCGTATTCATTTATCAGCATAACTTTTCTGACGGCTCTGAGTCATTCGCATATTTTCCTGTATCATCTTCACTTTTCTGTAGTCTGCTGCACAAGATCAGGACCAACAATCATACTCTCTCCATCCTGATACCAACACAAAGGTGTTCGGCATCGTCGTCCATAAAGTGCTTCATAGGGCGCCATTCCTATGCTCGAGTGAAAATTATTGTTGTAAGTGAATTCTATCAAAGACAGAAATTCATCCCAACTCCCTTGTTGTTCCAACACACAAGCACGCAACAGATCTTCCAACGACTGAATCGTTCTCTCTGTCTGACCATCAGTCTGCGGATGGTATGCAGAACTCAATCGCAATTTAGTCCCCATGGCTTCTTGCAAACTTTTCCAGAGTCTTGATGTAAACCTCGGATCTCTATCAGAAACTATACTCGCAGGCACACCATGAAGTCTAACAATTTCATCGATATATATCTGGGTTAAGCGTTCCAACGGATACTTAATATTGATCGGCAAGAAATGCGCTGATTTCGTAAGCCTATCAACTATAACCCATATCGAATCATGACCTTTCCTCGTCTTTGGAAATCCAGTAACGAAATCCATCGAAATACTATCCCATTTCCACTCTGGAATAGTCAAAGGTTGTAACATACCAGCAGGCCTTTGGTGTTCCACCTTTGCCTTCTGACAGACAAGACAAGACGTCACACATTTAGCTACATCTCTCTTCATCCTTGGCCACCAAAATAGTTGTTTCAAGTCTTGATACATCTTCGTCATCCTCGGATGCATACTCAAATTACTTGTATGAGCTTCATCCAAAATCGCTCTCTTGAGTTCGGGATCATCAGGTATACAAACTCTTCCTTGAAACCTTATGATTCCATCAGATCCTTCCTCCACCGTTGCTTTATGACCTTGCTTCAACAATTCCTTCTCGTTCTGTAAAAATGCATCTACATCTTGTTTCTCCTTTATTATCTCCAACAAGTCATTCAAAACCACAACTCTACTTAGACGAATCTTTCCAAGTACCAATTCTATTGATAACCATAGATCTCTGAATTGCTTCATCAATTCCTCCTCTTTAATCATCATAGTAGAAACATGTTGGGAATTGCGGATCAAAATATCTCGCAGCGGAATAATAGGATTCCCACACAGGATCCATGCGAAAAGTCCATAATCCGAGTTTTTTTTTAAAATTTACCTCTTGAAGCGTGATAAACACAAGCGAGGTGAATCACCAACACCGTAATAGTGATGATGTTTCTGCGGTATCCACACGAACAGACTTGCAAAAGGAGTCACGCCTCGTTTCGCGGTGCTAGGCTGCGAATAGAAGAGAAGAACCTTTCACTTGTCTCTCACTCACTTTCTTAGGTGCGGCTAGGGTTGTGATGTAACATCTATAGCAGCCCCCTAACAAGGTACTATTTATAATAGTGGCTGCCTTAAGTGAGTGTGAGCGAGTAGCAAGGTAAGGCTGTGCAACCCTAAAACCCATCTCATCATGAGTTAGGCCCACAATTGAATCCGAGTCCAACTTGGATCCTTATTGCTCCAATTTAGTCTGTTCTAAGTGTGTGACCCTGCAGGTTCTCATGACGTTGGTAGTAATATTAAAATCTCATTTTAATATTACAAACAGTGAGCGGTATCTAGCAACACATCACTACTACCCAAGTAATAAGAATGTCAGTGATTTGACATAACCTATCTGTGATCAATGTTTCCGTGTAGTTTAGTCCCTTTGTCCAGATATCCAGTTGAACACAAGGCATGGAACGTGTCACCCTTGTTTAATTCAATCTTCGGTTTCTGATTCCCGAGTAGACATAGTAATAACAAATGAGATCAATATCTCATATTGACTCATTTGAGCATGGCCATGCATTTCATAGTCTCACTCAATCGGGGGCCCAAAGATATCACTCTGTTATGTAGGAGGGACAAATCCCATCTAGGTCACTCACATTCCTCCACATGCATCGCAATATGTCTAATAACCAACTTTATAATCATCTTGTTACGGATGACGTTTGATGGCATTTAAAACACACAACTCCTCATGTAGGAATCGTAGTGATTTCGGTCAAAGAACCACATACACCATTATCACTATGAGAATCGCTTATGACACTCACGTAACGATCCACGTAGGGTTCTCATGGCGGGTCTGTCCAATACATCATTACTCTAATATGTATCCATGTGTAGACTTGATATCTCATATCCATGACCCGTGAGATGTGGTCATCAGTCTACGCACATACTAGTCTCAATGCATTATTGTTGTCCCAATTAACAATAATACTTGACTAGGGACATTTAAGAATAGTATTTTATCCAATAGGATCTCACCATCAAGTCATCCACTTGATGTCCTATGGTATCAAAATTACTATTCTAAGGACTTTATTATGTTTATAAAAAAGAACACAATAAATGAAATGCCTCATATATCAAAAATAGCATAATATAATGTATGTCAATACAAACAAAATGTATTGGCCACTAGGGCATACACCAACAAAACACTTACTACCTTTCTACTTAGGGCATCTGCCACCACATTCGCTTTTCCTGGATGGTATTGAAGCTGAAAATCATAGTCCTTCAAAAATTCCAACAATCGCCTCTGTCTCATATTCAATTCTCTTTGATCAAACAAGTATTTTAAGCTCTTGTGATCACTAAAGACATTAAACATAGCTCTATACAGAAAATGTCTCCACACTTTCAATGCAAAAACTATTGCAGCTAGCTCCAAATCGTGCGTTGGGTAGTTCCTCTCATGAACCTTCAATTGTCTTGAAGCATAAGCTACGACGTTCCGATTCTGCATCAACACACATCCTAACCCCTGATATGATGCATCACAATACACCTCAAAAGATTGGTTAGGATCCGGCAAAATTAACACTGGTGCAGTCGTTAATCTTTTCTTCAGTTCTTGAAACTCACTTCACGTTCCTCCGTCCAATCGAAAGCTTGACTCTTCCTCGTGAGTTGTGTAAGTGGTCTAGTTATCTTGGAAAAACCTTCAATAAATCTTCTATAATATCTGGCTAATCCAAAAAAGCTTCAAACCTCAGTCACAGTCTTAGGCCTTTCCCACTGTAAAACAGTCTCTACCTTTGATGGGTCTACTGCGATACCTTCCTTGGAAATTACGTGACCTAAGAATTGAACTTCATCCAACCAAAACTCGCACTTTGACAACTTCGCAAACAACTTCTTCCCCTTCAAAATCCGGAGAACTATACTGAGATGTTCAGCATGCTCTTCTTGACTTTGAGAATAGATCAGAATGTCATCGATGAAGACAACGACAAATCTGTCTAAGTACGGACGAAAGATCCTATTCATATAGTCCATGAATATCGCAGGAGCATTCGTCACTCCGAATGGCATTACTTGATACTCATAATGCCCATAATGAGTTCGGAAAGCTATTTTGGGTACATCATCGGCCTTGACACGAATCTGATGATAACCTGATCGCAGATCTATCTTAGAGAATACAGCGACTCCCTTCAATTGATCCATCAAGTCATCAATCCTTGGTAGCGGATACTTGTTCTTTATAGTCACCTTGTTCAGCTGTCGATAATCTACACAAAGGCGCGAAGTTCCATCCTTCTTTTTGACTAGCAACACTGGTGCTCCCCATGGTGAAACACTAGGTCGCACAAACTGCTTCTCCAACAGTTCCTCCAATTGCTTCTTCAACTCTGCCAACTTTACCGGTGACATTCGATACGGTGCAATTGAAATAGGACCAGCTCCAGGTACTAAGTCGATAGAGAATTCGATCTCCCTTTCCGGTGACAAACCAGGTACATCGTCAGGAAAAATCTCTGGAAACTCATTGATGACAGGAATAGTGCTCACATCCTTCTCAGACTTGACTTCCAAAGAAGACAGCAACATAAACCCTTGAGCTCCATCCCTCAACAATGACTTGACCTTTACAGCAGTCAAGAATCCAGAACTTTCTTCCTTAGGAAAAACTATGGCCTTACTCGCACAGTCTATAAGGATATGGTTAGAAGATAACCAATCCATTCCTAATATTATGTCTATCTCAACAAGAGGTAAACAAATCAAGTTGACCGAAAACTTACGATCCTTTATGACAATAGGACAGGTTCATGCATATCTTGATGTAACAACAGGCTTGGCGGTCGGTGTAGAAACAATCAATTGAAAACTCGAGAAGACACGGGCGGTTTCAAACGTTCCACACAATCATATGCAATAAATGAGTGTGTTGCACCTGAATCATATAGCAAAGTCGGTGATTACCTTCAATGACACCTTCCCCTTGTATAAGATCCTCGGGCCGAGAAGCTTCGGTTCGGTCATTGTATACACTCTCCCTCCGATCTTGGGCCGAGTAGCACGGACATTCCTCACTACGAGCTTTTTTCCTACCGAGTACAATCCCTTGAAATATGTCCGGCTTTTTGCAGTTAAAACAGATCGTTCCTCTTATCGGACAATCTGTAGATAGATGGCCTTTCTTGCCACATTTGAAACAGGTCGGTGTAAACGCCACATTCTGATTAGCTTGATTTCCACCAAAACTTCCCCCAACAGATGGACGTTGAGGTTGACTCCCGACGGTCTCGCATAAGGCTTCCTCTGAAATCTACCACCACTGCTACTACTTCCTTTTTGGAACCTAGTCGGCCCAAAATTATGATTCCTTTGATCTCGGGACGGCTCCAATGCCTTGAGTCTTCGACAAGTGTCTATCAACACAGGAAATTCCCTCATTCTCATCGGTAGCACTGCACGTCTCAACTCCATTCTTAACCCATCCTCAAACTTCTGGCACTTCCATACCTCATCTGGTTGGTTCTGGAAATACCTCGAGAATTATGACAAACTCTCGAATTTTGCAGCATATTCTCCAATGGTCATATTCCTTTGACGTAGACCAAGAAATTCCATTTCCTTGGCATGTCGAGCAGTACCGGGAAAGTACTTCTCCAGAAATACTTCACAAAACACCTCCCAGGTGATCTCAGTTCCTTCGCTTTGCAACACCAAGGGGGTATTCCTCCACCAGCTTCTCGGATCTCCTCTCAACATATATACAGCAAATGTTACCTTCTTATTTTCCGCGCACCCCATTCCTTCGAATATTCGCTCCAAGTCTTGAATCCAAAGACTTGCCTTTTCAGGGTCAAACTCGCCTCTAAACTGTGGCGGATTGTTTTGTCTGAACTCAGACAAATTCAAAGCATCAGCAGTCGCATCTTGATGTTGGGCTGCTTTTTGATTTTGCTGATTTTGCTGAGCAATCACTGCTGCCATTTGCTGAATAGCCTCCGCAACGGCAACCATTGGGTCCACATTAGGTGCCACGTTTGCACGCCTTCCTCTTCCTCCAGACATCTTCTTTCTTCAACAAGATAAAACAATGTCAGATGTAACCTTTCGGAAACAAATCACAAAGATTCACACAACACAAGCAAAAATAGACCTAACCACAACCCCAAAAGACTCTAACTTGGGCTCTGATACCAACTAATGTAACACCCTTATGGGGATGCCACATTTATGAATGCAATGAAATAAAATAAAAATAAAACTCTACCCAAGTTGTAAAACATTTGATACTTACATAATATTTGCGGAATATTTTTTTTTCTTTTTATAATTATTAACATTAAATAAAATAACACGAAACACAAGATATAACAAACATAAAATCACCATAATATACATAAGATTCTCTTTTAGTACAAACATAATTCACAAACTATAAGTATTTAATAAAGCAATAAAGAGTTGACACAAAGCTAAAACATAATACTGCCCAAGTGCATCTCAGTAGATATCAAACTCTCCTATGAATCATCGTCCATCGCCTCCAGAATAACCATCGAAAAGTGTGCATCTATGAGATCTCATAGCACTTCGGACACGAGTCTGAGCTGTCGACTCGCTACTCAACTCACTAGGCGCCTGGAAAACTTCCTGCCAATAACGCCTAATGGTCAAAGGTAACTCTAAATGTAGATAAAGCATAGTAGTGAATATGACCTCCCCGTCATACTCCCTACATAGGGACACAGTCAATCGTCCCACATAAGCTACTGTCCCTCGGTCAGCAAGCATACGCCACGCCTCGGAACCCCCGTGAAACTCCAATCTCACGAACCCAAAGAATCCTGGCAGTGCCATGATCTCAAGATCAGTCTTGACGATCAGCGTGATCAACCGGTTCCTCCTCTTCGTATAAGTCGCCCGACTGTTGCTCGTCAGGGTACTGTACCTCAAGAGGCTGATCCTCCTCTACCTCAAACTCTTTACGGAAGTAATACAGTAATATCGAGAAAACATATAGAGAGGTGAGACAATCTACATCACTACCCGCATGGCAATAAAGAAAACGACAGTACAAAACAGGAATTACAACAGTACATAACAATACATCATGCATAATATATCAAGCAATATATGACAATAATACTTATCACAATATCATGCATAATATATATTAAAGCAATAAATCATATAATTTATCACAGATTATAATAAACAGTAAAATGCAGATAATGCATGAACACTAAGATGCAGATGATGAATGATACACACACTGACTCGTTCCTACTCCATGGAGCTAAACACGGATATCTGAGAGAATGATCCGAAAAGAAACTAGAAATACCTTATGGCTGCCCAACCAAGCTATTGCACTGTCAATACGTCGTGTCTATAGCTCACAAACCAAAACATCGTGTAGCAGTACACAGTCCAACGTCGTGTACCACAGGCATAGTACTTAATAGTCCCCTCAAGATCTTGACTAAGAATAGTGCTTGTCAAGATCATTAGTGTGTTGCTCGTTACCACGGCCTAGAGGAGCAACCCACTGTCTGCATGTAGAATTCTCCGCACACTAATGTCTCCAAGTTCATAAATGAACCACACCACGCTTATCACACCAAATACGGTGTAATTCGCCTCGTCAATCAATCACCAATTATAACCCAAATTGGCACAACACTCTAAACAAGAGCTAAAATTACAGAAATACCCCTATTATCCAAATTTTACCATATTTACGAGAAATTACCAAAATACCCCTAGTCACCAGATAACAAAGTATAGTACATCCCACCTGACAGTACTACACTACAACATGTCTGGGTCCACCACTTTGGCCCGACAGCAAAACTCATAGTATTGTTCAATCACGTAAGAATTTTATCGCGTTTTCACAATCTCATCGTTTTCACAAACGTGTTTAAATTGCGTAAAGACATTTTGACATTTTTAAATATCGTAAATTGTTTTTGAGTTATTTTCTCAATCACGAAGGATTTTTAATTCATTTTCTTAACCGAATAGCTTAAATTTATCATTTTTAATATGTGTAAAACTATATCTAGTACTTTTAAAATATGTAATGTATTTTTCTTGTGTTCTAAATATAGTATGGAATCTTTTCATTTTATGCGTCTGATTTTAATAAATTTTGGCAGCATTTTGCCTATAAAATCAGTATAAGGTATTTTTAACGTTTTCCTCTAAATATAGTTTTTTTTATTTTTACCCAATAATTTCACTTTGAAATTCACTAACGCGCTTCAAAATTTATAGTATGAGCCCTACGTTAGTACTTTTCAAGTGTCTAATTAATTTCTTACTTAAACTAAATTCTGCTAAGTTAAAATTCTACAACATAATTAATTCCTTTGATTTTCTCAATGATTCTTTGGAATCAATTTATGTTATAAAACAATTACCTAACCTATCTTAGTAAATAAAATGGCATGTTAGCCAAATCAAAATAAAATGGCATTTGGTTATACACTAAATGGCATTTTGGCCATAATTAACTTAAATCATCCATTATTTACCTAGGTTCATTAAATCCTTGATGTAGAAAAATTGTGAGAACATTTTGGTTCTCTATTTTGGTGAGAAGGCCGTGAGCCTTAAATGTGTTCTTTGGAACACTCATGCATTTCGTACATGTTATTCACATCCTACTTAAATAATTACATAATTATAAATACATCCAATTATTTAATCACATATAAAACACATACAATATATTTTAAGCCATAATCATGCATAGCAAAAATAATAAAAACTATAATCATGCATAGCAAATTAAAATCACAATTAGTAAAGCATTTAAACAATCAAAAACAATAAAAATCACAAATAAACCATACAACCGAATCCTTATGGATTCTACACACAAACACAATCCATTTTCTCATCACCACTTAGGGTTGATGAGATTAAATCTCCCTCTTACCTCTTGTAGACAAAACAATCGGTAAGATTCCTTCCTTTTCTCCAAATTTTGTACAAGCTCCAAAACAATTCCTAAAATTCTCAAACAATTAGTAAATACACATACAAGGTACAAAATAGCAAAACCATGGAACAATCATGGTTAGAAAAATTAAAAATTCAGTTTTGAACCATAGAAACCAAACTTACCCTTAAGTAAGTAAGCAAGAAGTGGAATTTTAGGCAAGATAGAGTGGGAATTTGGGAAAAGTTTGTGAATGAAAGATGCTTAGAATGGTATTTGGGTTCAAGAAATAAGGTGAGATAAAATTATGAAAGCTTGGGTGTGCAAGGATGGGTGCTTGGCGAATTAGAGAGAGAAGTGAGAGAGAAATGTTTGCTTGGGTTTTTGGTATTTTAGAGAGAGAAATGGATAGTTAAAAGTGATAAGTGTGAAAAACAAAGGTGAAAGGTGAATAGATAGGGCAGCAGCCGTGTGAGTGCCTTGTGGGAGGTTGAGTGATCAATTTTGCATGTAAAAATATCACAAAGTGTGTTCACATGGCCAAGCACATGGCTTAGGTCATTGAACCCTTCTAGAACCATGTAGAACCAAGCCACCTTGCCTCCTCCTTGCTGCCCAAAACCATGTGCTCCCTCATCTTCTTAATGTATTAATTGTTCTCCAATTACACTTAATTACTTGCTAATAGATTAGGTAATTAGTTAAGTTAATTATCCTAACCATTCTTATTTAACATACTATTAATATAACTAATTAATTTAGTATATATTAACATATATTATAACCTTTAATTAATATTAGTATATCTAATTAGTATTTAGATTATAATTAATTCATAACTAAGTTAGTTCACTTAGTATGCTAATTAAGTCATTAGATTAGTTGAATTAAGCTTAATTAGGTTACTAACCATTTTCAAGCCTACAATTGTTGACTTAATCCTAACCCTTGGTTCATCTTTAATCCTTAGCCCTAGATTAGATCTAAGGTAGACATCACTTGATCATAAACCTATCATTCTCATCTCACCATTGATTAGATCAATGGCTTAGATTAAAGGCTTCATCATTAAGTCTTCATCCAACGGTTCAAAAGAAAACACATGCTTCCTTAGGTGTCCAATTCCTATTGGTTTAGAAAGTCAAGCCTACTTTGGTTGACTTACTCTCATTGGTTAGAAATTATCCAATCAGCACAGTTGACTGTTTTTCCTAAACGCGGGTCCCATAGCACTTTTAAAGATCTGTGGTCAAACCGAAGTAGATTTTTATTGTTTTTGAGATAGTAGGTACTGTAATATAAAATAATATTATAAAAATATAAAATTATTTTATTGCACATTAAATTCAAAAAATTATGATATTAATTTATATATCAATCAGAATTGGGTTTAGTAAGATCTCCCAGCTCCAATTAATTAAAATAAGATTTATCCGGCCAGAAAATTTTTATTTCCTTAGGTCGGAGCAAATCACATACAACAGTCAAGTACATTCACGAAACAGTCAAATTAAATTTACTGCTCACAGAATTCACAAAACAGTACAAATCGGGACTATATTGTAATTATCCCAAAAGTTAAGGTGTTACACATTACCACAAAAGTGGCCTAAGCTACTAGATACTTACCTAAAGCAAATAATAACTCTTGAATGCTTAAAGATTTAAACTTTCTCATACATGCTAGGTGATAATTTTTCTTTTGAAAATATCTCTATTTGTACCTTAACACACTTTAGGAAACATATACTAATGATCTCATCTAACTAAGAACCTGAAAACATCAAAAATGACATTTCTAAAGGTTCAGGGCCTCACGCTGTGGCACATACTTGTGCACGCCGCAGCGCCTTAGCCTCTTCCTGTTGAAAACTGATAACTAGAGCCTTACGCGCCATGGTACAACATTGGTACACTGTGGCACACTCAACAAGTTCAACCTCATGTTGTGGTATGGCGTACTCATGCTACGGCGTTGATAGCAGAAACCAAATTCTGCAGAATTTGGCAGAACAGTAGTACTATCCCATTAGTTCTTTTCTTGGATTTTGGTCATTCCAAATCAGTTTCTAAGTGATTCTAAGTCCCTAGTCAATTCTTAAACACATAGGAATCATCAATCACTAACTTAAACCTCTTAATTTGGATTCAAGTACCAAATCACACATAGCTTGACCTAAACCCCTCTTTTGGGCATCACTGGTCTAAACGAGATGTTCTAAGTTTCTATCTTCAACTTATGCTATGAACAAGTCATAAATGACCAAAGAGACACATTCATGCAAGCCAAACACATCAAACACATCTAGAACTCAATTTAGCCTATTAAGCACCAAGGGTGCATCAATGGTGAAAAGAGATGAATATAAACATAAACCCTTACCTTTGGCAGCTGTGAAGAAGATTCAAGCTTGGTTGGATCTTAAGCCTTGGCTTTCCTTTTTCTCTCTTTCTATTCCTTAGTCTTTGCTTCCTCTTCTTTCCTCCCTTCTCTCAAGTTTTCTATTTCTGTTTGTGAAGCAAAAACAACTGTGAACAAAGACTTATAAAAAAGGAACTAAAGACTTATATGGCCCTTAGGCCAAAACTGATAAATCTCGATCTTCTATAACCACTCAAATTTAGCTAAATCAAGATTTTCATCTTCCAAAAACTTTAAAATAAATACTAGGATTCATATAAAAAGTCATTTCACCATTATATGATATTTCTATATCTACTACTAGTTAAACCGGCTATAATTAGACAACCAATATGCCTAAAAATGTCAAACTAGCTCAGTTTACCTTGAAACTTTAACTGTTACTTGTTTCATATATTTGTGACCTAGAAATAAATTATCCATATTTATTTCCCTTATATAAGTAATTTATGTTATTATCTGAGTTATTTTAAGTTACTTTTCACACTTCTATTTACAACTAAGTACCTAAACTAACTCAAATTGTCACAAAATTAAAGATGCATGTTAAGCAAGTCATATGCTACCTTTTGAACACATACACAAGTCTAACATATCATTTAGGGTATTATATATACGGGTGAGAATTTACAATTCTCAGTATAAGTGTACTAATACCAATAACTGCAATATTCACAATAAATATATACAACCCATAAACATCATAAATTAAATTGTAATAAATCAAACTTAATATTACTCATTATCTAAGGAACAATTACCTTCTCTTTATGTAATGTTCCCAAACAAACATATTCCTGAACTGTCTCATTACTCCAAGAAAAATCATAATTTCTCTATTGTGAATTGTTCCTAACTAGCTTTACCTCTGAACTAAAATCATGTTTCAAACAATCAATGATATTAAACAACCACCCATACAATAGATTAATACCATTGAGCAAGCCACACATACAAATAATCAATGATATTATACAATCGCCCATACAATTGTATAATACCATTGAGCAAGGCACACATACACATAAAAATCACTAACCAGCAATACAATCAATGATCAAGTCATGCAATGATATTATGATGTATGATATGACGTATGATTATGGTCAAACAATGATATAAATGCAATGTCATGAAATGTCATGAAACTTGACGATTTCTAAGAACCTGGTTCCTTGTTAGGTAGGGAGGGAATCTGTTACTTCTTTAGCATGTTACCTCCTTAACCTACCAAGTAGGGAGGGAATCCTTTACTTCCTTTACCTACCTTATAAAAAGTGGCTACTTCCATAATAGTACACAATGCAAAAATAGAAAGTATATGCATGAATGAGAGAAATGTGGTGTTATGTCTAACTTTTACATAACCACCACATAGAACTCTATACTGAACTTTCCTTATACTACTAGCTCTACCTCAGCTCTATGAGAGCGTTCATGCACCATAATACTCATCTCTTAACAACCAGGCACTGTGGCCTCATCTCTTTTGCTAGCTAACTTGTCCTTCACCTTTGTTGACCTTGTCCTTCACCTTTGCTAACTAGGCACCATGGTCTTCTCGCTTGTCATCTTACTTAGCTTAATTGTAATTCACTTCTTCATCACTTTCTAAGTAGTATCTATGTAACTCTTTATTACTCAAACTGATTCTCATCACATCCATCTTAATTCAATACTAAACATACAATCATTTTCCCTCAATTCTTATTCACAATTCTTAATCTTTATAAATAAACCTATGTATAATCAATGCTTTTCATGAATTAAACATGCTTAACTTCATTTAAAATAACTTAAAATGGGATTAAACAACTCATTTCAAGTAAGAAAACTAGAATCCTGTTCTGCTGTGAAGAGTCCAACCTTCCAGCGCCTGGGCGCAGCTAGTGCCCAGGAAATCCTCTCTAGTCATTGGGTGCCTAGGCGCCAGGAAACCTGTAGCAGAATCTGTTTCTGCTAAAATACTCAACTTCAACCAACTCTCATTCAAATTAATTCCTCAATGTTTCTCAACACCTCAATCATAATATATCATCAAAATACAATCTTAATTCATCATTCTAAAAATCAAAAACCCAATCGTATTCTCAAGAAAACCTATTTTCACCCTTCAAATCTCATGGAAAATCATGCATACAAACATGTTTCTAGCTTCATTCACAATCAAACTAGCTATTTTATAACTCAGAAACTAGCCTCTAAAGTCACTTTCTCACCCAAACCCATTTATCATCATCCAAGCAAACTAAGAAAAAGATTAAAATAGGAAGGAATAGATAAGAATACAAACACCCATACACTTGTTTCCCTCCACTTAGCCTTTATAACTATTTTTTGAGTCATTTTAGGCCACTTTCCACCTTCTGTGTTGTGGCAAAGTACCTAAACTAACTCAATTTATCATAAAACTTCACTAGCATGTTAAGCAAGTATTAGACTACCTCTATAACCCTATACAAGCCTGACATGTTATCGAGGGTGTTATATAAAACACGCTTCAGTCTTAAATGAGCCAAGTATGTAAGTATGAATATATGTAAGTTACTTGGTTTTCTTTAGGTAGTAATGTTAAACCTTGTAGAGTATGTAAACATATCTTATTAGTATAAGTTAAGATTATGTTTATTATGTTATGCATGATTATTTATTCATTGTGGATGGTTATATGCTAGTTTTGGAATACCATTACTGAGAACATATGATTTCTCACCCTGCTATGTTTCTATGTAAATCCAAGTCAAGACCCCTCAAAAGGGAATGAAGAAGAAACATGAAGATTAGAGTAGTTTAGTTTTATTGCTTTTGAGACAAAGCTTGTATAATGTTTTATATTCGCTTTGAGTATGTTCAAATTTGTATATGTAACACTTTTCCCTTTTGAGGCTGTGATGTATATATGTATGATTTTTAGATATGGCTCTCCATAATGATTTGTATAAATGTTATGGATTAGTTGATGTTTAAGTTAGAAGTAATATAGCTAATACTGCTTATCCATGTATATGTCATATATACTAGGGTTCTGGTATTAGGATGTTACATTATGGTATCAGAACAGTTCATCCTGTTGAGCCAAGATATGGACTGACTAGGCTTAGGCAAGTTTAGTATTTTTTCGCTAAGTGTTATGCTTTTCTTGTCTCATATGTGAGATGTTTGGATAGAATTGCATGACAGGCCTTAGGTTTGAATGTTAATGGTTACTATCACATTGTTACATGATATTGAGACTGATCAACTCAATATGTATTGTTCTGTGTGTATAGGGAACTATTACTTCACCAAGGTGAACTAAGAGAAATAGTAATTCTTCTTGTGAATGTTTAGCTAATATGGCTGAAATATTCTTAGAGATGGCAGTTGTAAAGGGAGCAAACTATTGGTGTATGCCCTAGAGACCAATTTGTTTTGATCGTACTTGTTTACATTGTATTATGCTATTCATTTAATACATAAGGCATTTCATTTATTGTGTTATTTATAATAAACATAATAAAGTCCTTAGAATAGTAAGTTTAATGTCATAGGACATCAAGTGGATGACTTGATTGTGAGATCCTATTGGATAGAATCAAAACACTATTCTTAAATGTCCCTAGTTAAGCATTATTGTTAATTAGGACAATAATAATGCATGAGACTAGTATGTGCATAGACTGATGGCCACATCTCACGGGTTATGTATATGAGATATCAAGTCTTCATATGGATACATATTAGAGTAATAATGTATTGGAGTGACCCACCATGAGAATACTACATGGATCGTTACGTGAGTGTCATAAGCAATTTTCAAAGTGACAATGGTGCATGTGGTTCTTTGACCTGAAATCACTATGATTCCAACATAAGAAGTTATATGTTTTATTACCGTCAAATATTATCTGTAACAAGGTGATTATTACCGTCGATCATGCAGAGGGATGACTGACCTAGATGGGATTTGTCCCTTCTACATAATAGAAGTAATATCTTCGTGCCCCCTGATTGAATGAGACTATGACATGTATGACCATGCTCAAATGAGTTAATATGAAATATTGATCTCATTTGTTATTACTAAGTCTACTCAAGTATCAGGAAACAAAAGATTGAACAATACAAAAGTGACACATTCCATGTCATGTGTTTAATCTAGATATCTGGACAAAGGGACTAAACTACACAAAAACATTGATCACAGAAAGGTTATGTCAAATCACTGATATTCTCATTACTTGGGTAGCAGTGATGTGTTGCTAGATACCGCTCACTGCTTGTAATATTAAAATAGGTGCCAATATCATGAGAACCTGCAGGGTCACACACATAGAACAGATTGAATTGGAGCAATGAGAATCCAAGTTGAACTAGGATTCTATCGTGGGCCAAACTCATAACAAATGAGTCCAAGGTAGCCCAGCTAGCTCTACTATTACTCTCACTCACATAAGGTAGTCACTGCTATAAATAGTTGCTAAGGGACTGTCAAAGTGGGGCATCGTGAACCCTAGCCGCACCTTAATAGAAACAGTGAGTGAGAGAGTAATAGGTTTCTCTTCTATTCACAGCTAGCACTATGCTAGAGATGTAGGACTCCAAGGTTGCGGATGTTAGACGTTTGTAAGTCTGTTCATATGGATAACATAGAGGCACCGTCTTTGTTACGATGCTAGTGATTTGCATTGATCGTTTTTTATCTGAATTCAAGAGGTAAACTAAAAAAATCACGAATCATGACCCCCTATTTTGCATGGATCCTTGGTGGGATTTCTTCTTTTCACTATGCTTTTGTTCCTGTAATTCCTAACACAGACTGTTGTCGCAAACAGAGTTTTAGAGGAGATAAAAGTAATTTCATCTCAGCAGCTAGTACTACTAGTACAATTAGTATATGGAGTAGTAGTAGTAAAGGACCGAAACTTCCCAAATCTCTAAAAGTTTAGAAAGGCCAACCCTGCATCCTTTAAGGGAAAGTAAGACTCGTTTGGAGTAGAGAGATGGCTTAAGAAAATGGAGAAAATCTTTACAGTTAAGGTTTGTTCAAATGACCTATATGTTAGAAAGGGAGGCAGAGTTTTGGTTAACAGATGCCAAAAAGTTAGCTGAGACATTTGATGTTTAGTTTACAAGGGAGTGTTTAGAAATTCCTTTCCAGATAAATAGTACCCTAAGAACCTATGGAATGCTGAAGAGGTAGAGTTCCTAAGACCTAAATAAGGTGGCATATTGGTAGGCTAGTTGTGGCTAAGTTTGAAGAAGTAAGAAAGTTGTTATTATGAGTTTCCTTAGTTTGTCTTTCTACACTATTCTTTTTGAATAAGGCTAAAGTGATAATTCGAGTAGAATAGAGCAGATGATATCTAGTTTTTGTTTCACCAGCTATTCAAATTTACAAGATTTCAAAAATAAACAAAAGTTTATTAAGTAAGCCAATTTCGAATGGTATGGTCTTTGAGGCTAATCGAATAGACTAAGAGAGTTATTTGATTGACATAGTTCAGAATATGATGTAATCGGGCAGACTAAGTGTGGTATTCGATTAAGTGAGATTTTAATTTTTATCGAAATACGATGTTAGCTTTTCAAGCAGTAGTAGTTCAGAATGACGTACTTTCGATGGTGATCGGATAGATGGAGAACTATTCAAATAGGCCATTTCAGAATGATATGTTAAGCTAATCAAGTAGACAAAGGGAGCTATTCTTTTGGCAAGAGTTTTAGGTTAATTGAATATACTATAAGAGTTATTCGATTAGCATAGTTTCGATTGGTTGAAATAGGCAAAGAGAGGCTTATTTTTTATTGATCGAAAAAGGCTTAATGGTGCTTTAATGCCATCCAAAGAGAAAGGTTGAGAGTCTTGACAGCTAGCCTCAAGTGGAACAAATGTTTTAAGGATTTCACAAGAGGAAGAAAGGGGATGATAGGTATAAGGAGTGTGCTTCTAGACCTAGTTATCCTTAAGTTAAAGTCAAGTAAGTTTAAGAAGAATTAAAGTGACCAAAGCATGATAGATGTGGGAGACAACATGGTGGGACCTTGTCTAGTAGGCCAAATAGTATGTTATACTTATGGCTGACCAGAACACTTTTAAGTGAGTCTACGCAGAAGCAGGGAACAGTGCTTAACCTCAAAGCTCAAGATAGAGTAAGAGTTTATACTCTAAGTAGTAAGGAGGCGTCTCAGACTCCCGATCTTATACAAGGTAAGGATATAGTTAAAGATGATCTCTAGGGTGTATTGTATGATTCAGAAGTATTCGACTCCTTGATTTTATATGAGTATGTAAAGAGATTAGATTTACCTATGTTTGAGTTTCCCCATATTTTATCCTTGTCTACACCAACAGGAAAGCTAATCACAACTTCCTTAGTATGTTTGGATTGTTATGTGAAAATAGAAGGTAAGATTTCCTTTGTGAATCTTATTAGTTTCTCTCTTCTTAACATGGATGTTAGACTAGGCATGGTTTTGGTTGCTAGTAAACCATGTTGTTTGAATTTATCGGATAGGACGTTGAGGTTTATATATGATGATTCTTTTGTGCCTATTTCTTTAAAGTCTATGTTTTGAGAGTTAAACAAGTGAACAACTTCTTAGTAGAGGGGACTTAAGGATATGTTTTTCTTTTTCTCCTTGTGTAGAAGTTGAGCAAGCCTTAGGGAATATTTCTATGATAAAAGTACATCCATAAGTATTTCCTAAGAAGATAACCGAGTTACCAGCTAAGGGAGAATCAAAACTCACTATAGGTTTGGTACAAGTTAAGTTAGTAGATGGTTTTTAGATTCAGTAAGTTATTCTTACAAAATAAGACCCTCTAAGGTTGAGTTAGATACAGCTAAGGGAGGTGAAATCCTCTCAAGTATGATATCAAATCTGACAAGAGGTAAAGAAGATGGATGGAATTCTTAAAGGATTATGACTTTGAGTTATAGTATCATCCGGGTAAAGCCAATGCAGTAGCTGATGCACTAAGTAGGAAATCCATACATGTGTCCTAGATGATGGTATAAGAGAGTGAACTTCTTGAGAGTTTTAGAAATTTAAGTCTTGCGATGACTATGATGCCACATAGTCTCATAGTGAGCAGAGTGGGCATAGCAAATAACTTAAGGACTCAAATTTTTGAAACTTAAAAGGAGAAAGAAACTCTAAGGGACATGAGTGAGCAAATCCTCTTAGGAAGTCCAAAAGAAAGTTGATATGAAAAATGATGGAATAATAAAGTTTAGAAATAGACTTTGTATTCCATGAAGGTCAGAAATCAAGGAAATGATTCTAGAGAAAGCTCACAAGTATAGTTATACCATCCATTTAGGGGCTACTAAAATGTACCAAGAATGAAGTTAGCATAGTGGAATATGTGTCTAAGTGCCTTTTTACCATAAGATACTATAGAATGAAGTTAGCACTGAAGGAGCTAAGTAGGAGTTGGAGTCCCATATAAAGCAAGAGTACTCAGAGTTGTTGAAAGAGGTAAACAATTTTGGGGACAAAATTTTAAAAATGAGAGAAGAAATGTAATACTCTCAATGACATGTTAGACTTGTATATGGTTATAGAGGTAGCTTAATACTTGTTTGACATGCTAGTTTAATTTTGTGATAAATTAAGTTAGTTTAGGAACTTTACTGCCACACAGAAGGTGGAAAGTAGCCTAAAATGACTTAGAAAAATAGCATAAATTGCTTAGATAAGAGAAATAAATATGGATGATTTATTTCTAGGTTACAAATGAATGAAATGAGATGTAGTTAAAGCTTCAAGATAAACAGAGTTAGTTTGATATTTTTAAGTACACTGGTTGTGTGTTTTAATACTAGATTTACATGTAACAGATATGGAAAAGTATGAAAATGGTAAAATTAGGATTTATATGAATCCTAGGTTTTATTTTAATATCTCTGGAAGTTAGGAAACTTGATTTAATAAGATCAAAGTATTCCTAAGAGATATAAAGTTTAAATATAGAAACTCAAGTGGCTTAAGTTTCAAACGTTCCTATCCTTTATATTTGACTTTTCCTTGTTTCTCTTTTCATTTTTTCACGGTTGAGGAGCTGAAAATAGAGGAGAAAAGAGAATAGAGAAAGAAAAAGAAGAGAAGAAAGAGGAAGACCAAAGGCCAAGGCTTGAAAATCATCATCAACACCAAGAGGTAGGGGTGTTTGCTCTCTAGTTCCTTCATCTTCTATTCCTTTCTTCATGAATGATGTATGTGGGTTTGGGATAGAAAATGGGTTTTGAGAGGAACATGATGTCTTCTAAGTGATGAATTTGTATTCAATGGTTGAAATGGTAGTTTATGACTTATTCTATATAAGTTTATGAGTTGTGAACCAAGAGAAGTCCATAGGAACCTTTGAGGATGAGTTTGAGAAATGAGTTTTAGGTTGAATGATGATGCTTTACTCTATGCCTACATGAGCTAAGATAGATGTATGAGGTTTATGACATGATCAAAGATCATGGTTGATGTTGGAAAACATCTAAGAATGGATTTGGAAGTGTTAGAAATTGGTCGGAGAACCAATTATATAGAAATAGCGTCTACAGAATGTATTTCTGGTGTCAAAGACCAGCAGAACAGGGTAAGCATCCTGACAGCTTGTAGTGTTGGTAGCATAACTTGAGTTGTAGTCATCGAAACAACTTGCTACTTATTTCATTTAAAAGCTAAGATCAAAGGCTTCATATAGTAAAAATTTTAAATTTTTAGAACAACCCAAATAGCACCAGTTTTGGTTTGAAGTTGAGTCAGATTCTGCAGAAATAGGCAGAATGACACCTATTAAACTAGATTGCATAACTTCTTGCTTTGAGGTGTAAAATGTATAAGACCAGTGGCATTTTGAAGCTAACATGTAAGGATATAATAGATAAAAATTTCAAGAATTTTGCACTCTTTATATGTTCCCATTTTCAAGTTAAAGTAAGGTCAAATTATGGTAAATTAGCTAGTTGCCCTATTTCAGCTTCTATATTTTATGGCATAACTTTATCTACACTAGGTCAAATGATGTGAAGTTTATTCCATTTGAAAGATATGAGATAAGGCTATCTTCTTATAAAATTCTAGAATTTTTGAAGTTAGGATGTACATTTGGTGCATTCATGAAAATCATCCTTTTTAGGCGACCAAACCAGAAAATGTCAAGATAAGTATCTAGGACCTTGAGCACTCTAGTGTGACATATGTTACTACTGGTGGTGTGATAATAAGGTAAGTTAGATATAATTAAGATTTGTATGTTTTACTTATCTAGATGCATGAATTACTTGCTTGTAGTTAAAGTTGAGTTAAGTATGCAAAGTTTTTAGAGAAATGCTCATTCACCTCCTTAAGTAAGGTTGAAATGAAGCATTAGCTATGATATATTCTTTCACTAGGTTGAATTTGAGTCTATAAGTAAGGTTTATGTGTTTATGTACTAGGTAAATATAGCACTACATCTTTCACACGCTTGCTATTCATTTAGTATATATGTGAAAAGTAGGAACCTTAGTACATCCAAGAATAATGGATTGACATAGGTTAAGTTTATGATATTACTAAAGGTATTTTGGTAAGGGAATGATCCTTTGGTATGTACATGATATGTATGAACCTTAGAGCAACCAAGAGTAGAGGTTTGCCAAAGGTAAGTATCTAATAGCTTTAGCAACTTAGTATTGCTTAAATATCACTTAAAATGCAATTGGTGACGATAGTAGTCACTTAAGATGTAATGAATGATGATGTGGTGCAATAGATACATATATGCTAGGATGTATTGATAGTATTTTCCTATGAATGTGACCTTACATGATGTAATGTCATTTGGCTAGAAGGAAAGGAATCAGAAGTTCCTAAGGGAACAAGTCATTCCTTACCAAGAGCTAGGGTTAGATGTAGTATGCGGTTATTGTTTTTCCTCTCTACAACAGGTAAACATAAGAAGCCAAAGTTCCTAGTAAAACACACTTGGGTCTTAAATGAGCCAAGTATATAAGTATGAATGTATGTAAGTTAACTTGGTTTTCTTTAGTTAGTAAAGTTAAACCTTGTAGAGTATGTAAACATAACTTATTAGTATATGTTAAGATTATATTTATTATGTTATGCATGATAATTTATTCATTATAAATGATTATATACTGGTTTTGGAATATCATTATTGAGAATATATGATTTCTCACCCCGCTGTGTTTCCATGTAAATCCAGGTCAAGACCTCTCAAAAGGGAATGAAGAAAAGCATGAAGACTAGAGTAGTTTAGTTTTATTACTTTTGAGACAAAGCTTATATAATGCTTTATATTCACTTGGAGTATGTTCAAATTTATATATGTAACACTTTTCCCTTTTGAGGCTATGATATATATATGTACAAATTTTAGATATGGCTCTCCAAAATGATTTGTATAAATTTTATGGATTAATTGATGTTTAAGTTAGAAGTAACATAGCTAATACTACTTATCCAAGTATATGCCAGGTATACTAGGGTTCCAGTATTAGGATGTTACATGATACACACACAATCTACATATACGCAATTACATTACATTTCATAAACATTATTCTCGAACATTGCATAAGCATGAGCATATTGCATGCATATCCATTTGCATTTCTTTAACAATTGTATGTGCAAATGTCTTGTTTTTGAATGGTGTTAGCTAAAGGTTGTGGATTGACTTAGTGGATGTTTACATAGAACTAGGAAATGTGAATATTCTAGTGGTATTGAGTAGAGACTCAATTACCTATTGCAAATCCTAATCCAAAGTTTCTAGGTTATTCATTGTGAAGGGTTATTTATGTGATACTTATAACATGTTTATGAATAATTGAGCTATGATATTTTACAATTGTATAGATAGTTGTTCTTATCATAAGAAAGATGAACTTATGTTTATAAATTATGTAATTGCCCAGTGAACCTTTACATAAGAGGAATATGTGGATGTTCTAGTGATATTGAGTAGAGACTCAATGTGTTATTGAACTATAATATATTGTTAATAAGTTCAAGTACTATGAATGTTATGTATGTTGGTATTGGAATACTTTTACTGAGAATTATGAATTCTCACCTCATTGTGTTTCTATGTAAATCTAGGTGAAGACCCTCCTAAGGGAAAGAAAAGGAAGCAGATAGATTAGAATAATTTTTGTTGCTTTTAAGAACAAAGCTTGCGTATTAAATATATGTTTGCTTTGATTTGTATGAAAGATTTATGTATTACAATATGCCCATTTGAGGCTGAGTTTGTATTAATATATTCTGTCTTTTCTACAATGCTCTATATAATAACATGTATGGTTATTATGTATCTAGTTTGATGTTTTAAGTTTAGAAGTGATATGGCTAATATTGTTTATCTGAATATATCATGATATACTAGGATATTGGTATTAGGATGTTACACAGACTAATGGACAAACTGAGAGAACTATCCAAACCCTAGAAGGTATGCTTAGAGCATGTGTGCTTGAGCAACAAGGTAGTTGGGATAGATTTCTACCTTTAGTGGAGTTTGCCTACGATAACAACTATCACACCAGCATAGGTATGGCACCATATGAAGTTTTGTATGGTAGAAAGTGT
This sequence comes from Ormosia semicastrata, assembly GCA_029884595.1. Classification (NCBI taxonomy): domain Eukaryota; kingdom Viridiplantae; phylum Streptophyta; class Magnoliopsida; order Fabales; family Fabaceae; genus Ormosia; species Ormosia semicastrata. Next base: position 26,706,656 of record JAQQTO010000048.1, on the reverse strand, counting down.
AGGTCACATCTATGTTGGTATAAGATAGGAGAAAGAATTATCCTAGGTCTAGAGCTTTTCATGTGGAGTAAGAAATTTTGAAGACAAAATATTTAAAAAAGAGGGGAGAAATGTAGCATCCTCCCAAACCTATTAGTCTTAATCATTATTATGTAAGTTCAGTAACCCTAGTATGAGTTACCTATTAATTCTGGTGACCTTTTGAGTTAGTTTAGATACTTTGTTATAACACTGAATGTGAAAACAACTAATAATAGCTTAGAGAATAGCATAAACTGCTTAGATAGTTGAAATAAATATGGATAATTTATTTCTAGGTTACATATGGTTGAAACTAGTTATAGTTAATTTTGGAGAATTAATTGAGTTAGTTTGACATATTTACTTATATTGAGTGAGTGTTTAAAAGTCAAATTAAATAAGTAGATATTTTAAAAAATTATGAGAATTTGTGAAGTAGAAGATGGAGATTTTTCTAGAAATGAGTATAGGTTAAGACAGATATTTTTGAGCCTAATAGTTGAATTCCTTAGGTTTAACTTAACTTAAGGAATAGTAAAAGAGCTTATGTGACAGTTAATAGTATATGAAAAATTATGGAATGATGAAGTTAGGAATGAGATGAGTCCTAGTAACACCTATGATGGATAGAAATCTTGTTAAGGTAATATTAAAGTATCCCTAAGAGATATAACATTTCTAGTCAAATATTAAGTTATTATTATCCCTTCTTTTTCACTCCACTGCCTCCCTTCATCTCTATCCACTCTTTGACTTTTCTTTTTCTCATTTCACTCTCAATCACACATTTTTCACTAGTAGAAAGAAGAGAAAAAGGAAAAGAAAAGAACATAAAGAAAGAAGAAGAAGAAGAAGAAGTAAAAAGGGGAAGAACCAAGGAAGACCCAGCTTAAGCATCATCCACACAAGCTGAGGTAAAGGTGATTGACCTTAGCTCTTTTCCTTTCTACATCTTGATGAGGCTTGCTGCATGCTTGATATGGTATAAAAATGGGTTTGAGAGGGATGCATGGTCCCTTTGTTTTATTCTTGTCTCCAATGGTTTGAAATGGTGTGTTTAGGAGTTAATACATGCATGATCATAGATTTTGGACTTGTATGCATCCATATAACACCATTAACTTGAGGTTGAGAAAATGGGTTTGGATTAGTTGTCCTTCACTCATATTTCACTATGTTGGTGATTAAATAATGTGCATGTGAGTTTTAACATGTTTAGAGACCATGTATGAAGTTGAAAACCATCCAGAACTTATGTATGGAGATCAAGAACTGGTTGCCAACTCGAAGAAGTTGAGTTAGGAAAATATGGTGCTAGGAGATTAAGTGCTCAGAAGTTAGTCGCTTAATCGACGAAGTCCAGAGAGGAGAAGGAGCTGGGCGGTTAAGTGCCCAGAAAGTGAGCGCTTAATCGATCAGTGGCAGTAAAGGCCAAAGCTTGGTTGCTAGGTAGAGGAGTGAGAAAAGCACTTTATCATGGGCAAAGGAAAGAGAAAAGCACTCTGCCATGGGCAAAGGAGTGAGAAAAATACTTTTCCAAGAATACATTTCATAAGCATTAGCATTTGATATTGCATAAGCATTTACATCCTACACTTCATAAGCATTCACATTTGACATTTCATGAACATTAACATATGACTTTACATGAGATGTGAGCTAAGTATAAATCATGGTTTGAGTATGAATGTTTACATAATGAGTGAATGTAAATGTTTGAATGGTAGTGAGTAAAGGCTCATACACTTATAATTCTTATGATCTATGGATGCTATGATGATTTGCTATAAATGGTTAATTATGAGAAATTGAACCATAGCAACAAATGAATTTTTTGCCTCGAGAAGAGAAAAGAACATTTTTAGCTTTAACCACCTTTCTAGATGATATTAAAGGATTTATTTTTCCTTGAAGCAGTTGGAGTTATTATGATGTCATTAGTTTGTGAAGAACTACTGAGAATTTTTAGATTCTCACCCTTTTGTTTGTTTCCATGATAAATTCAGGTCAAGATTCCTCCAAGGAGAAGAAAAGAAGTTGATGCCCAAGAGGAGATTTATTTATTTTTTTGTCCAATGCTTTATATGTATAGAATTTGCATTGGAATGTATAAAGTGACATGCTTTGTACTTATGCCATTTGAGGCTTAGTTGATACATTCAGATGTATTATATTCATGTAAATATTACATTTCCCTCTCAAGGCTCTATATAATAACATATATGGTTATTATGAAAGTAGTGTGATGTTTATAAGTTAGAAGTGACATGCCTAATCCTATTTACTCATGTATATTCTAGATATACTATGGTATTAGTATTGGGATGTTACAAGGCTCATACTGACGGACGCCGATGTCTATACCTTGGAGACTCTCACTAGCAAAAGTATCAAAAACTACTAGAACGCAGAGAAACTCAGAAGATAGTATAGCTAGTCATTTCAAGTTTTTTGCAAGTTTTATTATTTCATCAAAGATATATAAATGATGGATTCTGACATCAATAAAATGATCCCAAATTATTCATATAATTACTTCTTCCATTTACTTATGCTTTAATGCAACCTACAAGGTCAAAGTGCCTTAGCGAGGTTCGAGGAATACACATTCCAACAAGGATCAACTATTTTGAATACACTTGAGGTCAAAACAAGCAGCTCACTTGACTGCTATCCATGGTCTTGTCACGAGCATATGGGTTCTCACCCATGCCCCAACAAGCCTAATTAAGCCACAAGTTTAAATATGAATTTGACAAGGTTAAGCGTATTTAAGGGGAATCTGAAGCTCAGCATCAGTGATTGTCTGGATCCGTTGTAGGAATCACCTTTTGTGGCCCTCCCATGATATTTTTGCATAAAGAAAATCTTGTATGAATACCTAGAAAGTTTTCTAAGTGTTTAAGAAAATATGAGCAGAATAATTTCACTGGACTCAATGATCTGCCTTTCGGGATCCACAATCATATACGTCTAGTGATTCATCCTAAGGAATCTAAGAACACTATAATACAGAGTAAGGAAAAATGAAAGGAAATTCTAGGCAATTGATGTAACACCCCGATTTTTCATTTTTCTTGATATAAATATGTTTTATAATATTTGTGAATTTTTGTGAATTTCTGAGAATTTTTAAGTATTTTGATTATTTTAATATTATTTTAATTATTTCAATATTATTTTGCGTTGTATGCTCAAAATTCATTTTTTTCTGAATATATATGAGTTTTATATTTTTTATGATTTTTGTGAATTTTTATGAAATTTTATGAGTTTTTGATTATTTTAATATTATTTTGAACTGTATATGTGTTTGAGGCGGGCTCGAAAAATAAAATTTTTTCCTAGACTAAAAAGTTTCAGACTGTCAAGGCGGGACCAGAGAATCTTACTAAACCCGAAATCGAAAACAGTTGAGGAAAATTTTCTTTATATGAGTTTTCTATTATTTATTGTGCAATGTTACTATCCATTGGGTAATAATAGCAGTAGCTATTGTCCATTGGGTAATATCTTCAGAAAAATATATTGATGGCTATAACTCGAAGTGATGAACCAATGGCAAGCAGGAAGAAGGCAAATTAGATACTCAAGTTGAAGAGGAGAAATTCAAATTGACTACTTAACCTAGAAGACAAATTCAAATTGGCTACTTACTCTTTCAAGCTTATCTTATCATTCTTTTTCTAGAAGCTTGTAGAAGTGATGACTCACCTAGTAAAAAAAAATCTACGGATCAATATCTAAGGATAAAATATCTAACGAAAAATATCTAAGTAAAATATCTCAGTAAAATATCTACATAAAATATCTAAGCAAAAAATATCTAAGCTAAATATCTTAAGTGTAATTTGAAGGTTTGCATGCAATTCTGGGCTTTGGACTCAAAGCGAACAAAGGCAAAAGAAAGGAAATTTTCCTAAGTCCATTTTAAAGTTCGCACACAATTATGGGCATTGGACCAAAAGCAGATAGAAGTCAAAGGAAAAATGACATCAAAGAAGTATAAGAAGATACAGAAAAATGCTAAGAAATTAAAACATGCCCAAAATCTGAGACTTGTCCACAAAAAGTTCCTAAATATGGGACTTGTCCTTACAAATGTTAAAAAGCCTCACGCAAGAGGTGCCAAAGCAACGAAGCAAAAACAAAACATATCATTACAGAGTAGGGTTCTAGGTAGCCAGCACTTCGTCAACCTCAACGGAGACTGGGATTGGATTTAGTAGGCAGTGCAAAGATCTAAAGGCCTTGAAGCGATATCCACAATGAATCCATCTCTAACGCAACGATGAGATCCAGCACCTTCGGTTATAAGCTTGGCAGGATTCAAGTTCTAGAATAGGGGTGTTCAGATCCAAAACAATCCAAAAATCGAACCAAACCAAATTGAACTAACCTATTATACTTATATAGCTTTTTATTATTGAAATTACATTACTATCCCTATGTCACTATAACCCTAACTTAGTAAGTCCCAATCCAGACTCCCCCTCACTTTTTAGTTTACTATTTCGATGCCTCCCCCAACCAAGAGCCCCTCCCTACCACAATTCCTCTCTCATCGGCGAATGTGAACTGCAACCCCATCGACCCACCCCACAATCGCGACTGGGCAGTGAGCATAGTCCAGATTCGTGAGTTGCAACCCCTCCCTTATAAGTTGCAACCCCACCCTTGAGATGATAATTCATGACTGAACAGTGAGCACCCTACCTCGCAATGATGATTCATGACTGAGCACCCCACCTTCATGACCACGATTCTTCCTTGTCATCGGTGACTAGAGCACGAGCTGAGTATGGGTTAAGGAGCTTCCAGCGCCACCACTGAGCACCACTAAGGAGCCTTGAAGGCTACCTTGCCCCCATCGCTCACCACCATGTCTGAGGTAATAATTCAGTCCCTTACTTCCTGATTTTTATGGCTTTAATTTTCGTGATTTGGTGTTCATGTTGGTGAATGATGACCTAGATCATCGTGATTTTGTGATGTTGGTATCCCTTAGTCCTTTTTATTTGGGGTAAAGTGCTTGAATGGTAACTTGATTGTAGACTGCTTATCTGGTAACTAAGGAAATGTAACAAATTAACTCAATTAAGGAAAGTTGAAAAATATTTTTTGAATTGTGAGTATGTTCTGGTTCTATGATATTTTGGTATTTTTGTACTTTAAGGAATTAATTCAATTAACTTAATCTTGTAACTGAGTTAATTTTGATACTTTGAGTATGTACTTTAATATTTGTATTTAATGAGATTTACTCTAGTAAGATATTTACTGAGTATTTATTTTGGTAAGATATCTATTGAGTATATACTTTGATTATGTGATTTTGTGATTTTCGTGCTTAACTATCTTGCTTCACCTATTGTCTTTGTTTTGCAGGCTAAAAATACTCAAAATAATGAGAGAATGATCGTTGAAAATGTTGAATCCATCAAGTCTACAATTGAACTAAGTAATGAGGGGCAAAATAATTTAAACAAAAAGGAAGGTTCCAAACTGTCCAAGGTTGATAAGAAGAGGAAAGTTGAAGAAGGGTCCAAACCTTCTAGGCCTAGATCTTGGACTTAGGATCATTTTATGAAATATGATTCATCTAATCCTAGAGCTAAATGTATATGGTGTGGGGCGACTTATGCATGTGATTCACATAGGAATGATATAAGCAATCTTAGAAATCATTGTTGAGTCAATGTAAAAAGTTTCCCAAAAGATACACTTGATCCTACACAAAACGACTTTTTTTCTCCAACAATTGAAAAAAGAAGATGGGAAATAGATTAGTAGTGCTTTAGCAGGTGTTGCTTTTGATGTTGATACATGTAGACAAGTTCTAGCTAGGATGATAATTATGGATGAGTTGCCCTTTAAGTGTGTTGAGGGAGAGGGATTCCACTATTTTGTGAATGTTGTGCAACCTAAACTTTCCATTTTGGGAAGGATTATAATTACTGGGGATTGTTGAAATCTTTACATGAATGAGAAAAATACGCTGAAAAATATATTTCATCAATCAAATCAAAGTGTATGTCTAACAATTGATTGCTGGACTTTTGTGCAAAATCTAAATTATCTTTGTCTTACTATGCATCTCATTGATCAAGAATCGAAATTGCATAAAAGGATTCTTAATTTTTGTCTAATCAAGAATCATAAGGGAGAAACAATTAGTAGAAAAATTAAGAAATGCCTAGAAAGTTGGTTAATAGGTAGAGTTTTCACAATCATGGTTGTTAGCTATGACAACCATTACCCAGGAGGGGGTGAATTGGGTGATGACAAGTTTTAATGCAACTTTGACAAATTATGCATTTTGATATTTTCAAACAACACATGCAATGGAATAAGTCTAGCAAATGTACAACTATTATAAATTACTCAAATATAACTTAAGTTTTGGGATGAATCATGCAAATAAGGTAGATATCAAATTCAACTCAAGCATATATAGTTAAAGCACAAATATAAAAAGATAAGGTTGAGAGAATCAAACACAAGGATTTATCCTGGTTTAGCTATCCCTTGTGACCTACGTCCAGTCCTCAAGCGAACCACTCAAGATTTTCCACTAAACTTCAACCTTGAACGGGTGCTTGAAAACCTTTACAGATTGGAGCACTCAACAACACCTTGGGATACCTCACCCTTGTGCTTTGAGCCTCAAAACAGGGATACCTCACCATTTACAATCTTTGAGGGATGCCTCACCCTTTTTACAAATCAAGGGATACCTCACCCTTGACAACCTTTGAGAGATACCTCACTCTCTTCACAAACAAGGGATACCTCACCCTTTTCTCTAGAAGGATACCTCACCCTATTTACAAATAATCAAAGTGTTTAAAAGATGAAACTCTCACAAGAGTAGATTAATACAAATTGAAAGTCTAGCAATGCTCTTCAAGAATATCTCAAATATATACAAAAACAGAGCACTTGATGATTCAAAGATGATTCTTGGATTATAATGATTGAAATATGTTTCTCAGTTGTTGTTCAACCACAAATGATGCCCCAAGATGTGTATATATAAGTTTTCAACATTAAAGAGCCATTGGGTGCTTTAATGGGCATCATTAAATGCTGATAAAATAGTCATTGGACTCTGTCAAATTGCTTGTAATCGATTACACAGCAAATGTAATCGATTACACTATTGTTCCAACGTGTTCTTGGCTTTCTGGGCCCTATGTAATCGATTACATTCTTGGTGTAATCGATTATAAGATCTCTGACTTGCTTTGTAATTGATTACAATATCCATGTAATTGATTACATACCTTCTTGAATGTGTTCTTACCTTTCTGGGTTCAATGTAATCGATTACATTACTGGTGTAATCGATTACGAGGCCTCTGACTTGCTTGTAATCGATTACATGCTCCATGTAATCGATTACCAGCTCTTTGTTTAGCTTGTAATCGATTACAAAATGTGTGTAATCGATTACCTTACCCTTTGAACACATTTTTCAAGCCCATTTGAGGATTTATGCCATTTCTTACTTATAGAAACTTGGATTGGAAAAGATTAACTTATGTTTTACAAAATCCAAGATTGAAAACAACATTTCTTTAAAATATGAACTTTGAATATCAAGTTGATTTAAAAGATCTTGAAAAACCATTTTGAATATAATTAAGATATCTTGAGAGCATTTCACATTGATGTTCTAAGACCTATATCTGATATACCTCTTTTGATCTTGGTCTTTATCTTTTGATCTTGGTCTTCTTTTTTTGATCTTGATCTTGATCTTTTGATCTTGGTCTTCTTTTTTGATCTTGATCTTTATCTTTGGCTTTGTTATCATCAAAAACTCATTTGATATGCTTCAAGACATAAGCATTCATAACGGTTGATAATGCTAGTTAAAATGATGTTGCCATCTCTTACTTGAAAGGTAGATTGGAGGATTAGAATTTGCATCCATTAAAAGGAGAACATATGCATGTTAGATGTTGTGCGCATATTTTAAATCTTGTGGTCAATGATGGATTGAAGGATATATTCTTCAATTAGAAAAATTAGGAATATTGTTAAATATGTCTGTGCATCTCTTGGTTGCATGGATAGGTTTAGAAAATGTATCAAGGAAGCTAGGATGCAATTAGATGTTCCTATTAGGTGGAACTCTACCTATATTATGCTTGAAAGTGCATTGAAGTTTCAAGAAGTATTTAAAAGGTTAGGAGAGAGATGTTGAATTTGTGATGATGCAAGGTGGTATCCCAAAGAATGATGTTTGGGATAATGCAAGATGCTTTCTTAAATTCCTGAAATTTTTTATAATGTCACTAAAAGTGTCGTGTTCAAATTTTGTGACTTCTCAATTTTTTCATGAGTATTGTGCGATAATGACTACATTTAAGAAGTGGATTAGGAGTCCCATTGCTTGGAAGCATGGCTGCAAAAATGAAAGCTAAGTATGATAAATATTGGGGGAACATTAAAATATTAACAAGATGATTTTTATTGCTATAGTACTTGATCCTTGAAGAAAGTTGCATTTTGTTAAGAGGAGCTTAGAAAAGATTTGTGACAAGGCTACTGCTGAATTTTTGAATGAAAAGGTAAAAGAGACATTATACAAAATGTTTGATAGCTATAGGCTTTTTCAGGTCAAATGGAAAATTCTACAAAATCATCTCGTGAAGTGGAAATGGAAGATCTTGAAGCAACTGCTAACATTTCATTTTCTATGGAATTTGAGAATGATATGAATCTTAGTGAGAGTATGAATAAAAATGAAGTGGATTTGTATCTCATGGAGACATTGGAGAAGACAAGTAATACTAATTTTGACATCTTGAATTATTGGAAGGTGAATTCCACAAAATATCCTATTCTTGTTCAGATAGCTAGGGATGTACTAGCCATGCTTGTGTCTACAGTTGCTTCAGAGTCTGTTTTCAGTACTGGAGGTAGAATGCTTAATTGTTATAGGAGCTCTCTTACTCCAAAGATAGTTGAAGCCTTAATATGTGCACAAAGTTGGTTCCACTCTTCCCCAATGTCAACGAATGTTGAAGAGTTCATGGAAGACTTAGAAAGGCTTGAGCTAGGTAATTTTGTTGTTGATGTTTATTTTATTTGTTAAACTTTATTAAACTTGTCTATTTTTGTATAGTTTTCTCATTTATATTGATTATTGTATTTATACATTTTTTAGAATTTGCCCCAATCCCACAACCAAATGAAAAGGATTCTGATGCTGAGTCTGATTAGCTTTGGAGTTACTACCTTGCTGTATTAGTTTTTCATATTGTTAGCTTGCCAGTATGTGTATTATGTAGTTACTTTGTTTTGCTTCTTTTATTTCTTTTTGATACACTTCATATTATAATATTATTAATGTCATCTTGTAAAATGATATGCAGTTGTTGTTGCTGTTTGTTGAATTTTTTGGGTGTGGTTACTGCCTTGCTAGTTTGATGGCTGGAACTTAGAAATGAGATTTTATTTGTTTGAATTCCAAACTTTAAAGTTGTTGATGTATTAGTCTTTTTCTAATTAGTTTGCTAAGATGTTGTATGACCTTATGAATGGTTTACAAACTTTACAGTTTGAACTTTGAATTATATTTTTGTTGGTGTCATTTGCTATTTTTTAGGCTTGAACTTATGAACATAGCTTGAACTTATAATGGTTTTCAAACTTTGCAGTTTGGACTTTGAATTGTATTTTTGTTGGTGTCATTTTCTATTGTTTAGGCTTGAACTTATGAAAATAGCTTGAACTTATAATGGTTTGCAAACTTTACAGTTTGGACTTTGAATTATATTTTGTGGTGTCATTTGCTATTGTTTAGGCTTTTATTTTGGCTATTTTGTTAGCCAATTTATTGGTGTCATTTTGTTGTTCTTCAAGTTTTTATTTTGGCTATTTTGTTGGCCAAAAACCAAATCATCCAATCCAATTCAAACCGATCAAAATCAATTTGGATTGGTTCAGTTCTTTGGATAAAATATATCCAAATCGAACTAAACTGAGGGGTATTATAATGTTTGGATCATATGGTTTTTTGACTTAAAACTAGTCGAAACTGAATCACGAACACCCCTATTCTGGTGTTGTTCTAAAGCGTTAGCAAAGGACTCATCCACAAACCTCACCAATTTTACCTCGATGTCTTCAATCTTGGCATATAGGGCCTCATTCACTACCTCTAACTGTCCCACCTTTGTCTAGAGACCGAACACAGTCGATTAAGAGTTCGACACCTTCTTCTCCATACTAGCAATCTACTACTTCAAAGTTTGGATTTTATCCAGGGCGACCCCAAGCTTCTTCTTGGCCTCCTCTATTAGCACATACTACACCCCGAGATCCTTTTATAGGGTCTCCTTTTCCCCTGAAAGTTTCTCTAGGTCGGCCTCTAGCTCAACCGTCTTATTGGCCTTAGGTAGACTCTTCCCAAGAAATAAAAGAGAGTCGCGTTCCTCAGACTCCGGATTTCACCAAGACGGATTTGGTAGGAGATGTTGGCCTCAGCCATTTTCTAGAGGTCGTCCTCTATCAGCATCAATTTCTTTATCAGCTTGGAGACTAGGAAATCCTTACCCTAGGTAGAGGAACTCACAAACTAGATTAGGGCATTGGGAGACAAATCCTCGCTCTGATGGGTTGTTAAATCCAAGACCAGACCCTTAGTTCGTGGTCTCCAAGGTTGACCACCCTAACTGTCCACCCTTCTTTTCCTAGTTTGAAGTTATGCACCTTGATCCGTTGGCTCCATTGGATCTTGGATTTCTAAGGCTGGTTCATTTTGGGAAGTGAGGGCTACTCATTTTCCTTTTGCCGCCTTCCGGGTAGCCTTCTCTACAAGCCACTAGTGGAGGTCCTTAAGATTATCAGCAAGAGCCATACTATTTGCACGAGGAGAAAGAAAAATTATAAGTCCTGAAATATAATCAGAAGAAAAAAATAAGTAAACCAGTTCAATGCAACAAGCTCATATGTCTACACCTAGGTAAGCTCAGAGTTGATTCTCTAGTGTCTCAATCAAATCCCTTGAGTGGATGAAGTCCTTGACGGTGACCCACTTGATAAAAAAGGCCACAACATCCATTTCATCCTCTATAAGGTCCTAATCTCAGACCTCATACTCCTTTGGGCTTAATTCAAAATGTCGGGACATCCAGTAAAGGTACATCACCGACTCCCCTTCTGTTGTAAGAAAAATTGGCTGCGTTTTGGGGATCACCTCTAGCCAGAAGTATTCGTATTTGGGTTTTTGTAAGACTCAACAAAAGTCTCCAAGATCTTTCAGTTGTTTCAAGCACAGAGTGTAATGCTAGCTTTTGTTGGCCTTTCGCCATCTGGCCAAACTACTTGGAAGAAGTTGAAAAAAGAACAAACATAAAATGGGAAGTCCAAATGCCAATGTAGCTATTGATATGCCAGAAAATAGGCCCAAGCATTCAGATGTAGCTACATTGGCGCCAACTGAAGATGGTTTAGAACACCCATCTCGAAGTGGGAGAATGGGAGATGAATCCCGAGCTTTATAAACATGGCCTCATATAAATACATGAAGTGTTTGTCGCCCATGGTCCACATTCAAACCCTCCTTTACATATACCATCCTCTATTAATTGGAGGTATATCCTCAAGTTAGCCACCTTCGCTATGGTAGTGAATTGGGAAGCAATACCTCTCACTTTGGGACTCATCCATCTATATGTATCTGGGTTGAATTCGCATTTGACACGGGTGCCAAGATCGTAACTAGAGCTGGGGTCTTTCTTTTTCTTCCCATTTGTCAGACAATGGAAGGACAACCTATAGAGGCCAATCTTTTGTCAGAACTAGGAAAAGTAAATTTCTTTAGTTCTTTCATGATCTTGGAAGGCAGACACGAGGGTCTAAGCTTAGCTGCTTCCCTTGCTACCTCTGTTCTCCAAATAGCATCACGGATCTCAGAACTCGAAAATGGCCTTTGCACCTTAATGGTATCCCTAAGAGAAACCCTCCGTCGTGCCTCCATCGCGTGTTGAGACAACACTACAGATAACGCCTCCATAGAATTGCTACCCTCCTCATTATGGTTTTCTAGCTCCCGTACCCTCACCATAACCAAAATTAAAAATAAAAGAGGGACTAGAATGAAGAAATAAAGGTTGGGACAATACCTTTGACGAAGGAGTAGAGGAAAAACTAAAGAAGGGAATGGTGTAACGCTTGAAAAGGTGAAAACAGAAGTGTACACGGTTGCACCACTATAAGCGTTGCCACAAACCACCATAGAAACTTGCCTAAAAATGCCTCTAACCTCTAGAAAACCCTCTGAATAGAGTTGAAGTAAAAAAGTGGGAATATTTCTCCCACTTTCCTATTTATAGACCCATGAAGTCCTAATTGCCACCATCATGATAAGGACACGTTGGTCATTTTCAAAAGTTTGATATGATGTAGCGCGAAACCCTAAATGCGACTTCCTTTCATAATCCATCATGTGTCTCCTAAAAGTTGCAAACAATAACTGAAATGACTTTGGTCGCAGATAATCCAAGTGTCACCCACACCTTGAACACTATCACAGACCACAGTCTAATATTATCCCAGACAAAAGACACCAAAATAACTTCCTAGGAATCTTACTACTTAAAATAAAACCACTTCGAATCCTAGTTAAACGGACAAAGTCTACTAGAGATGTCCCTAGATTTTGGTATAGTCAAAGTACCCCTTCATCCAAGGTTTTACAAACAACAACACGGATGTCAGGAGCAAACATCTCAAAAGGATCACAGACACCAGACTTGTCAAAGAATATAGAACCAACACTCCCATTGGCCTTTAATTGAGATATCTTGACACTCCACTTTCAATGAAGCACCACATTGGGGCTAACTGCTCTGGCTCAGGATTTAGACCCATGCTCTTGGGGGCATCTTGGCCAACGCGAGCAACTTGACACCACTTACACCACAGAGTACGGCCTGAGTTAGCACCATATCATCTATGGCACTTACACAATTAGGAGATAATCACTCCCAACAAATCCCACAGAAACATCAGTGATTGTGTATCTCTTAATTAGCCATAACTATCCATTAATGATGATTCAAATGAGAATTTTCCTCCTATCCTGTTTAACCCTTAAGCAACACTCCCCTATAAATTCCAAGCTTGATCACTTAGGTATCGCTCTGAAACCTAATACTCTCTACAAGTGCATCATGTAACACCTGTAAAAACATGATAGACTTATATATGGCTATAGAGGTAACCTAATACTTGTTTGTTATGCCTGTTAAGTTTTGTGATCTTCTGAGCACATTTAGTCACTTTGTTGTAGCAGTATGTGTGAAATATAACTATTATTAGCCCTAGAATTGGATTAAACTACTTAGTTAATGGAAATAAATGTGAAAATTTTGTTTTCAGGTCACAAATGTATGAAAGATAGTTTAGTTAAAATTTGAAGTTAATCAGAGTTAGTTTGTTATTTTTAAGCATACTGGTTGTGTGTTTTAATGTCGGGTTGACTACTAACAGATATGGAAAGATGGAGAAATGGTGAAACAAGATTTTTTATGAATCTTAGGATTTATTTTAAACTTGTTGGAAGTTAGGAAACTTGATTTGGTGAAATCTAAGTGTTCTTAGCAATCGAAAGTTTCAGTTAGTCACTTAAGTGACTAAATATCTACATAGTTCTCTTGTTGTTGTTGTTGCCCTAACTGTGTGTCTCTTTAAATAATATATTTTCTCTCATTTCTAATCATTTTTCATGGCTGCTAGTAGGAAAAAGTAAGGGGAGATAAAAAAAAAAGGATCAAAAGGAGGACATGCATCAACTAAAGAGAATAAAGAAGGAAGTGGTGGAGAGGAGCTACTTAGTGACTTCATTTCTGGCCATTAAAGGTAGGGGGACTTAGTTCTTGACACTTTCTATTCATTTTCTTCATCTTGTCCATGAGATGGTTTGATGTAAGGAATGGATTTTTAATGTTGTTCATTGTTGTTTTATGCTTGAATCTTTTTGTAGAACTTGAGAATAACATATTTTTAGCTTGTTGTATGCTTGGTAATGAATTTCTCATCCTTTAAACACCCATAACCTCACTTGAGGTAAGAGAGGGGTTTTAGGTTTTTAGGGTTGATGATTGGTTCAGATCCATGTGAGTGATTTGAAAGTTGTTTGAGAATTGTAATATGTTAATGAACCTTGTGTAAGGTTAGAAATCACTTGGATTTGAGTGTTAAATGCTTGGAGAATGGTTTTGTTCTAATGGAATAGTACTCATATCTATAGAATTCTGTAGAATTTTGTAAAAGCTCCTTGCACTACGACGTGACTGAGAGCCACATCGAGGCGTGAGTGAACTTGAGAGCTCGATGTCGAGGCGTGGCAGGGCTACACCAAGGCGTGAGTGGGAAGAGAGCTGGACGCCGAAGTGCTATACTGAGGCGTGATTCCATACTTGAACAAAAAGTGTTGTGTGATGCAATAGAGTTCCCTATTAGTGTAGTTTCTTCTTTTATGCTTCTTAATGAGTGTTGAGACTCTAATAGGAGTATTTAATGAAGTGGATTTGAGATGTAAGTAAATCAATTATTGTGCTAATTATTATAGGTAATTAGTTATTGTATTGCATGATGTGATTATGAAGGATTTGGTTCTCACATTTGGGGATGATCTACGGTAGTGTGAGATAGGACAATGCCCTCCCTATTATAGTGATGAGTTGAGGATGGTTCAATTCCTTCTCTCAATGTTTTGAAAGTTGAGGTAAGGATGGCTCAATTCCCTTCCTCTTTGCTAGATGTTATCCTAGGTGGAGAGTAGTTGAGGTGGATTCCTTACTACCGAAGGTGACCTTGAATCTTAATAGCGAGAGGACTCGCAACCCCCTCCCTATTATAGAGTAGTTGAAGATTGTTATTTCTTCATCACTCTTAGAATAACCTGGGGCAGTTGAGGTGGACTTTATCCTCATTACCTAGTGTAACTTATGGAACTGGGTTCCTGGAAAATAAGAAGACTCATGACATATCATAACATTTCCTAGAGTAGTTGGGGTGGGCTTTATCTTCAATATGTCTGATGACTCATGACATTCTCAAATTTTATTCATTCTTAGGACCTTGCATAGACATAAAAATTAGGCATAATTTGGCATAGCATGACAATTGTATGGGCAATTGCAACCAAGACATTTAAATTCATGACATTGCAATTGTATAGGCAGTTGCGTATTCTTTATGAATGTATGAAACATTAGTTTTAGAATACTTCTACTGAGAATTGTGATTTCTCACCCCGTTTGTGCTACCATGTAAACCTAGGTACAATCTCTTCAAAAGGGAAATAGAAGATGTATGAAGACTAGTATAGTTTATACGCTTTATATAGACAAAGCTTGTATATATTATACTTGATCTGGTTTGTATCAAAGTTTATATAATACAATGTGCCCTTTTGAGGCAATGATGTATATATATACTTTTAGTTTGTCGCAGCTCTCCATAATTATTTGTATAAATGTTATGAGTTTAGTTTGTTATATAAGTTTGAAGTAGCATGGCTAGTATTGGTTGGTCTTGTATATGTCAGGTATAACGGGACAATAATATTGGGATGTTACATTATAGTATCAAAGCAATTCATCCTGTTGAGCTGGGGTATGGACTAACTATGCTTGCGCATGTTTAGGAGTTCCTTCGTGTGTTATGTATTTCTGTGTCTCTTGTTTGAGATGTTTGAATGGAATTGCATGACTTGCTTTAGGTTAGTTTGTTATTAGCTATTGTTACATGGTTACATGATATTGAGGACTGATCAACTCAATGTATATTATTTTGTGTGTACAAGAAACTATGGCACCACCAAAGATGACCCGGTAAACTAGGAACTCTGTAAGTGAAGGTCCAAATATGGCCCAGGTTGTGATGGCAATGGCCAATGCAATGCGAGAGCAAACGACTTCAAATATTAATGCAATGAGG
This sequence comes from Ormosia semicastrata, assembly GCA_029884595.1. Taxonomy (NCBI): domain Eukaryota; kingdom Viridiplantae; phylum Streptophyta; class Magnoliopsida; order Fabales; family Fabaceae; genus Ormosia; species Ormosia semicastrata. The sequence continues at coordinate 26,690,672 of JAQQTO010000048.1, read as the reverse complement.
GAGCAAGCATCTGTAACTGCTAGAGTGTTTGAACAGATGGGACATAATCAAACTACGCAATCGATGCAACCTCAGCTAGCACAGGTAGTGGAGAGGAATCAGAATTTTCATGATATGTTAGAGTTTCAAAAGGCTAGTCCTCCATCCTTCTGAGGGGAGTATGATCTAGTGAAAGCTGAGGAGTGGATAATAGAGTTGGACAAGATCTTTGCAATAATGAGGTGTTCAAAAGACCAAAAGATGTCTTTTGCTGCGTACATGTTAAAGGGGAGGTTGAGCACTAGTGGAACGGTACAAGGAGGATGATGGAGGTAGCTGGGACCCAGGTTACTTCGGAGGTATTCAAGGTTGTCTTTTTGGAGAAATATTTTCCACAAAATGTGCAGGATAGAAAAAGATGGAGTTTTTACAATTGCAACAAGGAAACATGACGTTGGACAGTACGTGGTAAGGTTTAAGGAGTTGTCCAAGTTCTCTTCTTCCCTTCGGTACAATTCAAATAATAGTTGGAAGTGTGTGAAGTTTGAGATGAGTTTGAGAGAGAGCATGAAGAGGCTAATAAAGCCTTTTGAGATTTGAGATTACCCTTCCTTGGTTAACAAATGTAGAGTTGTTGAACCTTTCAATTTGAGGCCACAGTAGGAGCATCAATCAAACGACTACTACAAGCGAAAGAGTTCGGATAATAGGTCTAAGAGGAGTGCTTTGCAAACTAGAGATCAAAAGGACAAAGGAAAGCAAATTTAGAGGGATGATCACGAACAAAGGTGTACCAAGTGTGGTAGAAACCATTGGGATAAAGTTTGTATAGTGGATCAGATAACATGTTTTAAGTGTGGTAAGACGAGACCCTATGCCAAGAGTTGTCCTAAAAGAAAATAGGATAAATCAGACAGTAGGTCCATAGCCAAGGGGAGAGTCTACATTTTGCAAGGCAAGGAGACAACACAGTCTCCATGTTCAGGAAAAGGTGAGTACATGATTGAACTTGTTGAGTAATTTTGTTTTCTTGAGTTTTGGTTGTGCATGTGTTTTCTCGAGTATTGGTTGTGCATGTGTTGTATGTGAGTTGTTTAGGACTTCTTACCTTAGGTAAACCAAATTTTGGGAGCAAAATTCTAAAAAGGAAGGCAAAAATGTAACACTAATAAAAATATGATAGACTTGTATATGGTTATAGGGGTAGTCTAATACTTGTTTGTCATGCCTGTTAAGTTTTGTGATCTTATGATCATGTTTAGTCACTTTGTTGTAATACTATGTGTGAAATATAGCTATTACTAGCCCTAGAATTGGCTTAAACTGCTTAGTTAATGGAAATAAATGTAAAAAAATTGTTTCCAAGTCATAAATGTGTGGAAGATGGTGTAGTTAAAATTTGAGGTTAATCGGAGTTAGTTTGGTATTTTTAAGTATACTGATTATGTGTTTTAATGTCGGGTTGACTACCAGCAGATATGGAAAGATGGAGAAATGGTGAAACAATATTTTTGATGAATCTTAGGATTTATTTTAAACTTGTTGGAAGCTAGAAAACTTGATTTGGTGAAATCTAAATATTCTTAATAGATCAGAAGTTTTAGTTAGTCACTTAAGTGACTAAATATCTACATGGTTCTCTTGTTGCTACTGCCCTAACTTTGTATGTCTTTAAATGAGATATTTTCTCTCATTTCTAACCACTTTTCACGGCTGCTAGCAAGAGAAAGCAAGGGGAGATAAAAAAAAGGAGCAAAAGGAGGACAAGCATCAACCAAAGAGGAGGAAAAAGGAAGTGGTGGAGAGGAGCTGCTTAGTGACTTCATTTCTGGCCATTAGAGGTAGGGGGACTTAGTTCTTGACACTTTCTATTCATTTTCTTCATCTTGTCCATGAGATGGTTTGATGTGAGGAATGAATTTTTAGTGTTCTTTGTTGTTTTACGCTTGAATCTTGTTGTAGAACTTGAGAATAACATGTTTTTAGCTTGTTGTATGCTTGGTAATGAATTTCTCATTCCTTAGACACCCATAACCTCACTTGAGCTAAGAGAGGGGTTTTAGGTTTTTAGGGTTGATGATTGGTTCATTGATCCATGTGAGTGATTTGAAAGTTATTTGAGAGTAGCAATGTGTTAATGGACCTTGTGTAAGGTAGGAAATCACTTAGATTTGTGTGTTGAGTGCTTGGATGAGGGTTTTGTTACAATTGAATAGTACTCGTTGATGTGAAATTGGTAAGTGTACCGAATCCCAAAAGTTGAGTAAGAGTATCGTCCCACGAGGATTATGCTATCAATTACTAAATTTGTCAAATTGGCACTATTCAAACTATCAAAAAGAGAGTTGGTAAAAATAATAAAAAGAAAGAATAAAAAAATAATAATAAAAGCCAAATTTAATTAATTGGGTTGAGTTAAAAAACAATGATATGAAAATGTTAGGGGTCAGATTTGTTAGTGTATGCCCTAGAGGCTGATACATTTGTCTATATTTACATACATCCTATTATGCTAATTTTAATATATGAGGCATTTCATTTATTGTGTTCTTTTTTAATAAACATAATAAAGTCCTTAGAATAGTAGGTTTGATGCCATAGGACATCAAGTGGTTGACTTGATCATGAGATCCTGTTGGATAAAATTAGAACACTATGTTTAAACATCCTTAGTCAAGTATTATTGTTAATTAGGACAACAATAATGCATTGAGACTAGTATGTGCGTAGATTGATGAGCACATATCACAGGTCATGGATATGAGATATCAAGTCTCACATAGGTACATATTAGAATAATGATGTACTGGACTGACCCGCCATGAGAACGCTACATGGATCGTTACGTGAGTATGATAAGCGATTCTCATTATGACAATGGTGTCTATGGTCCTTTGACTTGAAATCACTACGATTCCTACATGATAAGTTATGTGTTTTAATGTCATTAAACGTTATCTATAACAAGGTGATTATAAAGTTAGTTATTGGATATACCGTGAATCATGCAAAGAGATGTGAATGACCTAGATGGGATTTGTCACTCCTATATAACAGGAGCGATATTTTCGGGCCCCTTGATTGAGTGAGACTGCGAAATGCATGGCCATGCTCAAATGAGTCAATATGAGATATTGATTTCATTTATTGTTACAAAGTCTACTCAAGTATCAGGAAACGAAGGATTGGACTATACAAGGGTGACGCATTCCATGCCTTGTGTTCATTCTAGATAACATGACAAAGGGACTAAACGACGTGGAAACATTAGTCACAGAAAGATGTCAAATCACTGATATTCTTATTACTTGGGTAACAGTGATGTGTTGCTAGACACTGCTCACTGCTTGTAATATTAAAACGAGATTTTAATATTACCGCTAATGTAATGAGAACATGCAGGGTCACACACATAGAGCAGACTAAAATTGGAGCAATAGATCTAAGTTGGACTCAGATTCAAATATGGGCTAGACTCATAACAGATGAGTCTAGGGTTACACAACTTACTTAGCTTCTACTCACACTCACTTAAGGTAGTTACTATTATAAATAGTACTACTAAGGAGGCTATTGAGAGACACATTATAGAACCCTAGCCGCACCTTGGTAAAAGTGAGTGAGAGAGCGACAGGTTTCTTCTCTTCTCTTCGCAGCTAGCACTGTGTGAGAGACACAAGGTTCCTTTTTGTGAACATTGGACATTCGTGAGTCTGTTCGTGTGGATATTGCAGAGACTTCATTGCTGTTATGGTGTTGGTGATTCACGTCACTTTCTTAGATCACGCTTCAAGAGGTAAACATTTTTAAAAACTCAGATTATGGCTTTTTTGCACGAATCCTTGTTGGGAATTCTTATTCCACTGCGTGATGTATCCACGATTCCCAACAGATTTCACTTGAACTCTTTAAATGCAAAGTTAAATATTGGTTTAATCAACTCCTATTCCAATGATTCGTGGTCAATTTCCAAAATTAATTAATATCTAATCCTTTGACATATTAATCCTCTTACACTATTTAGAATTAACAAATCCCTTAGTCTAATCCCAAATAGAAAGGTATTATCAAGAACAAGGCAATTAAAAGAAAGATCACATAACCCACAACGTCTATTCCTAGCGATTGCAGAAATTATGGTGTTTATCACAAGTTCTAGGTTCATGCAAATTTTTCTAAATCATACATAAACCCAAAAATCATTCCCAAATTGGCCATATTTAGAAAAACATTAAGAAAAGAAACAAACACATAAATCATGAAATAGAAATGTTGATTAAACCCGTAAAAGAATTTACATCATCCAAGAATAAGATTCATCATCACCCTAACGAAAAAAGGGTTTAGTTACACATAGAAAAAGAAGAACACAAAAGGAAGAATATAATAAACTCCATTGTAGAAAAGTGGAAAGGTTGAAGAAAATCTCTAATTTTTAAGCCTAATTGTGCCCACACCACATTAGGGTTTGTGCCTCTTGACGGCTGTTGCGTTCTGTCCAAGTGTCTCCACACCTCTTCAATTTGGCGTAACTTTTCTATTTAAAAAGAATCCAGCAAGTTTTGTTATGCATTCAGCGCTCAAGCACTAAGTTTCCAATGCTCAAGCTCTGAGTCACTTAAATCATGGTGTGGTATTCACAACCAGTGCTCAAGCGCTGACTATCCAGCACTCAGGCACTGGTTCACTTAAGTAGAACTCTTCAGCGCGCAACGTGCACTTAAGCGTTGGGATTCTGGTGCTCAAGTGCTGGCTCACTTAACTTGATTTGTCAACTTTTCTTTATCACTCAAGTGTCCAGTTTTTTCTATGTGCAAACGCCTAACAAAAACACATAAAAACACGTAATAAGAATGTAATTAAAATAATAAAAACATAATAAAACTTGAGAATAAAACTAAATCAAAAAGATTAAAAGAGGATGAAAACCCAAGATTTTGAACTACAAAAATATGAATTTTTGCAAGTTCATCATTCCCCCAAACTTAAACTTTTACTTGTCCTCAAGTAAAAGAAAAACAAAACAAACTAAAACAAAAAGACTAAACAAATAAAGACTCAAAACACACAGATTCAAATATAGCAATACCAAGTATTAAAAATCATTCATATCCTCAGAAACTACTTTACAATCTAATTTCAAAGCGTCACAGTTGAACAATCCAATTGTCACATTGTCTTTCACATGCAACTCTTATACATAAATGACTTTCCCAAAAACATGAATGAAAGACACAATCTCCTCATAAAGTACAAGTTCAGATAGGTTTATAAAACTACAAATACATATCAAACCCACATCCATAGGGTTATTTTTTATTTCTGTCTCCACTAATGTAAAAAACACATAACCAAGGATAAAAAGGGACTTTACAAAGCTTGTAATGTAAGACCAAGGGTATGGGTTAAGAAAGAAAGAAAGGGTAAGATAATGAAAACAAAAATTGAGATACAAAATTAAGCAAATTTCACAATTCAAGCCATAGAAAATAAAACAAGTGCAAAACAGAGCATAAGAATCAATACTTTATTCACTATTCTTTTTTCTTTTTTCTTTTTTCTTTCTTTTCTTTCTCAACAATCTCGACCCCCAAAACTTATTTCTTTGCAATACATTGGGTGGACTTTTTTTGTTTGATTTTTTTTCTTGAATTTTTTTTTCTTTAAAATTTTTCAGCTCCACAAAACTTCATGCACAAAAATAACTAAAGCTTGAATAATAAAATAAAACAAGATATGCACTCAACAAAGGGTGTGTAAGAGAGAAATTTTTTTTCTTTTTTTTTTATGGGTATGAGAAAGGAAAATGTGGGTGATAACATTATATTTTATATATTTTATAATCCTCTCACTAGGTTTCTTAAGGTTCAATTAGGCTTAATTTAGTTGGTTTTGACACATTTTATGATGTAGAGCCGAATTGGATCATTAAACGAATTATTACATAATTAGCTTTAATTCATCTCTTTGATAGTGTTTAGTAAATTGACTATATCTTGAATTAAAAATATCCGATTGATGTGATTTTGGTCTTGTAGGAAAGCTAAGACAATTCTATACAACTTTTATGAAGACCTCAAAGACCCAATCACACGGTTGTATAACTCAAATTGGAGTTGAAGCAAGAACTAGAGTGCTGATCCTGACAATTTGACCTATGTATACTGATCATGCCATATCTTGGGATATAAAATGTTATATGTGCTAAAATTTTGATGCTTGATAGTTAAGACCCATATCTACAACTTTCATGAAGAACACAAAACTTAGTTCGGACTTCTTGGAGGTGATATTAGGCTTACAAGTCAGAATAAAGGAGATGTCATTGGACCTGAGCAGTATGCATTAATCAGACCATATCTTGAGTTGTAGGAATGATTTTCTGCTCAAACTAATGGCATTTGAAAGCTAAGATCCATGCCTACAACTTTTATGAAGATCACTTTTCTCAAAAATAAAAAAAATAAGACACGACTGTGTCTCTTTGACACATGGCCGTGTCTCCTCAATACATCATTCATGACGCATCAAACTTCTTGATTAAGTTTGAGACACGACCGTGTCTATGGGAGACACAGCCGTGTCCCCTGCAGCACTCAAAATTTCCTATAAATAGGCCTCTGGATGTCATAAATAAAGCATAGGGGGTAGGGGGTCTGGTACATGAAACAAAGAGGAAGAGTCAGTCTCTCTTCCTCCTCTCTTCAATTTTATTTCTCTTTCTTTCTCTTTTTTTCTTTCTTCTAGTCTATGTGTAATTAAGTTTCCCTCTACTTAGGTCAAAGTGTGAAACTCTTGGTAATAAAATAAAGTTAGATTTATTCCTCTCTTGTGCTTAAATGATTTATTTTTCTAGTAGTTATTATACGTGTTATATTTTGGCTTCCAATTAATTGTAGAAATCCTCCTTGTAAAGCGGAGTTCTTGATTTGTTGTAAACAAGATTTTGGCACAGTGAATGCTTTAACCCATTTACAAGTGGTGAAAATAATTAAAGGAAACATAATATAATTACAAAATGAACTTTTAACGTTGTATTTTCCTATTAGAACCTCCATGTTGTGAGGATTCTAATTGAGTTATAAAAGGAATTAATCTTACCTTTACTTTATTTACCAAGAGTGAATCTTTTAATCCAGGTAAATAATTTTTACTGTATTAACAAAATATTTACCTTACCTTAATTAATCTTCATCAATTCCTTGTGGATCGACCTCGGACTCCCGAGAAATTTATTACTTGAGACAACCTGTACTTGGGTTTGTAACCTAAAAATCCGCATCAGTGGGTATAGAAAAGAAATAAAGGCCAAACAATAACAAAGTTACAAAAAGGACCTAAGGATATACTGTGTTGACAAGTTAGCTTGAAAGGCTCAAACAGTCCAAAGAATGCCCTTATCATTTCCTTAATCATGCATTGCCTAAGATTTTGCCTCAAGAAAGAATCAAACAACTTCTAGATACAAATCATCCACACACATGCATTCCTATAAATTTTCTCTAAGCTTGACATGTAATTAAATTCTAAGGTCTATCAAACATAAAGATGGGAAGAACATCCATACACAATTGAAACAATAGAGATAAACACAACTCATGGATTCTCGTGTGATATCCCAAGAAAATAGATCAATTCACAATTCAAATAATCATTAGATATTCAACTCAATACACTGACATGCATAGTTAATGACTCAAAATACAATAGGGTGATGGAAACAAAATAAAATAAAAAAGAACAAATAAATAAATGCAGAAATTAAAAGCTAAAGGAAAGAGAAGAAAAAACTTTTTTGGTGGCCGACAGCTATATACATCTCCCTATAAAGGCTCTGAACTCAGGGAGGCACCTAAGCCGACTTAACATTACCTGCAAAACAAAAATAGAAAAATAAGAAATAACAAAATAAAAACAAAAATAAAAGAGAAAAAGAGAGAAAATTTGGGTTACCTCCCAAAAAGCGTTTGTTTAACGTCATTAGCTTGATGTTGCCTTTTTAACTCATCAAGGTGGCTTGAAGCAAGAGAAACACAGTGACACCTTTCTTTTGTTAGATCTTTGCCTCCATACTCGATCACTGTCTTTGGAATTCTCACAAGCATTTGAAACTTGACTTAAACTTGATTGTTTTGAACACACCTTAACATGCAAAATCTCATCAGGCCATGGAGGTCTCAATTTTTTAACAGATGACAAATCAGGTTTCAGTTTATCAGAAGATTCCAGATCCTTTTGCAATAAATTCTGAGAATTGGGAAGACCTATCTGCAATTAATCAAGGGAAACAAGAGGATCTTTTCCTATTCCAGTAAACTTAAAGAGAGGAGGGCCTTTCTCCTTTTCATTAACAATCTTAGAAGTGGGATAGTCAACAATAATGGACACAGAAGAGTTCTTACCATCCAACCCCTTTTGAAATTTACCTTGAATACAATTAATAGGGGCATGAAGATCTAATGTTGGGGCAGACTTATTAAAAATATTTATAGTCACTTGATCTCCATCCACCCTCAAAATAAGCTCTCCTCTAGGCATATCAATTAAAGCTCCTAATGTTACTCGGAATGGTCTTCAAAGAATTAGCGGGGTATCAGCATCTTCATCTATATCCAAAACCACAAAGTCAATTGGGAAATAAATTTGTTAACCTTTACTAGCAAATCTTCTACAATACTACACGAATATCTAATTGATCGATCTGCTAGTTGAAGAGAAACCATTGTAGTCTTAACTTTATCAATTCCCAGCTTGCACAAGATAGACAATGGCATCAAATTAATGCTAGTGCCTAGATCACATAAGGCCTTATCAATGCTCAACTTCCCAATTGTACAAGGGATATTAAAACTTCTAGGATCCCTTAACTTCGGTGGAAGTTTCCTCTGGATAATGGCACTGCACTCCTCAGTAAGTGCTACAGTCTCATCTTCTTCTAACTTCCTCTTCTTTAAGAGCAAATCCTTCATGAACTTTGCATAGGAGGGCATCTGTTCAAGTGCTTCAGTGAAAGGAATGTTAATTTATAACTTTTTAAAGACATCTAAGAATTTGGAGAATTATCTCTTTTGGTTCTCCTTCTTTAACCTTTGAGGAAACGAGAGTCTAGTATACAATAAAGGGTCAATTGCCATATTCTGTTGTCGTTCCTTCTTTTTCCTCGGCCATTTTGTTTGCTCCTCTTTAGCTTTTTCATTACAACACTTTGGAGTTGAGACATCCACAACAAGAACATCAGTTTTTTCAGCTTCTGATGAATTAGTTGCTTCTTTAACTTGTTCTTCCAAAGTCTTGCTACTTCTCAAAGTGATTGCATGACATTGCTCTTTTGGATTTACCACAGTATCACTTGGCAAACTGCCTGGAAGTCTTTCTTGAAGCTGCTTTGCCATTTGCCCTATTTGATTTTTAAGACTTCTAATAGCGCCTCATGATTCTTGAAATTGGTTCTCGATTCCTCCATAAAAGTTGAATTCTGTTGCACAAAAATAGAGGCCTGTAGAGAAAGTGTCTCTATTGCAATCTCAAGAGGAGACTTCTGTTCGGGCTGAGCATTCAATGGTACAGCTTGATTCTTCCAAGAAAAATTGGGTTGATTCCTCCAGCCTGGATTGTAAGTACTAGAATAAGGATTACCTTGTGACCTTGAAGGGTTTCCTATATAGTTCACCTGCTCTGGAATGTTGACACTTGAATTTCCTGCCTCACATTGATCATTGACATAGTTGAATCCACAAAAATTGTAAGTCAGACCTTAATGATTAACTGTATTTACCTGTAAATTACCAACTTGCTTAGTAAGGTTGACAATGTGTTGCATCATAGTCTGATTTTGTGCAAGTATAGTATCAACAGCACTAAGCTCCAACATTCCATGTTTGACTGTAGCTCTTCCACTAGAAACCTGGTACTCATTAGTGGCCATTGTCTCAAATAATGCTTGGGCCTCCTCTGGAATTTGTGTTTATAGACCCACTTATAGATGCATCGACCATTGCTCTAGTATGATGACTTAACCTATTGTAAAGGATTTGTACCTACTGCCAAACCTCAATAGCATGGTGAAGACATTTCCTTAATAGCTCCTTGAATCTTTCCCATGCTTCATAGAGAGATTCTCCTTGATTTTGAGTGAAGCAAGCGATCTCACTCCTTATCTTCATAAACATTGAAGGAGGAAAATATCAAGTAAGGAACTTACTAACCAGATCATCCCAAGTAGAAATACTTCCCTGAGGCTGGGCTTATAGCCAGCTCTTGGCTTTATCTATCAAATGAAATGGAAAAAGTCATAACTGTATGGCATCATCACTGGCTTCATTATACTTGATAGTATCACAGAGCTGCAAGAAATTAGCAATGTGCAAATTGGGATCTTCTGCCTGACCTCTCCCAATCTGATTCTGTTGCACCAGCTGTAGAAGAGTCGGTTTAAATTCAAAATTGTTTGCTTGGATAGCAAGTCACACAATGCTGGTTAAGACACTTTCAGAAGATGGAGTGGCATAGTCAGTCATAATGTGTCTTCTCTGTGCATTAGCTTCAGCCATCTTTTCTTCTTTTATTTTTTTTCTTTCTCTGATTGCTTTTCTAATTGCTTTTTCTATTCTTGTTATCTCTAAATCAAAGAGTAATTCTTCTGACTTCAAAGAACCTTGCATAAACAAACAAACAAGCAAACCAGAGTGAAGTAAAGAAAAGAAATTAAAATTTTAAAAATAAAAATTAAAAATAAATGACTAATAAAATAAAAAAATTAAAAAGAAAATTTAACAAAAATTAAAAATAAACAAAAGAAAAATAAAATTAAACAACAAAAAAATGCTTAAATTAGTGTCTTTTCAACTACTATTTAATATTAATAAAAAATAATCACTAGCAACGGTGCCAAAAACTTGATGTGAAATCGGCAAATGCACCGAATCGCAAAAATAATAATAAGTGAGTAAGAGTATCGCCCCACGAGGATTATGCTATTAATTACTAAATTCATCAAATCGATACTATTTAAGCTATCAAAAAGAGAGTTGGTAAAAATAATAAAAAGAAAGAATAAACAAAAATAACAAAAGCCAAATTTAATTAATTGAGTTGAGTTGAAAACAATAATATAAAAAAGTTAGGGGTCAGATTTCACTTGAACTCTTTAAATGCAAAGTCAAATATTAGTTTAATCAACTCCTATTCCAATGATTCATGGTCAATTCCCAAAAATAATCAATATCCAATCCCTTGGTATATTAATCCTCTTACACTAATTAGAATTAACTAATTCTTTAGTCTAATCCCAAATAGAAAGGCATTATCAAGAACAAGGGAATTAAAAGAAAGGCCACATAACCCACAACGTCTATTCCTAGAGATTACAGAAATTATGGTGTTTATCACAAGTTCTAGGTTCATGCAAATTTTTTCAAATCATACATAAACTCAAAAATCATTCCCAAATTGGCTAAATTTAGAAAAAGCATTAAGAAAAGAGATAAACACATAAATCATGAAATACAAACATTGATTAAACCCATAAAAGAATTTACATCATCCAAGAACAAGATCCATCATCACGCTAACGAAAAAGGGTTTAGTTATACATGGAAAAAGAAGAACACAAAGGGAAGAATATGACAAACTCTATTGTAGAAAAGTGGAAAGGTTGAAGAAAATCCTTAATCTTTAAGCCTAATTGCACCCACACCACATTAGGGTTTGTGCCTCTTGATGACTGCTGCGTTCTGTCCAAGTGTCTCCACACCTCTTCAATTTGGCTTAACTTTTCTATTTAAAAAGAACCCAGCAAGTTCTGTTACGTGTTCAGTGCTCAAGCGCTAAGTTTCCAGTGCTCAGGCGTTGAGTCACTTAAATCATGGTGTGGTATTCGTAACCAGTGCTGACTGTCCAGCGCTCAAGTGCTGGTTCACTTAAGTAGAACTTTCCAGCACGCAACGCATACTCAAGCGGTGGGATTCCAGTACTCAAGCGCTGGCTCACTTAACTTAATTTTTCAGCTTTTCTTCATCACTAAAGTGTCCAGTCTTTTTCATGTGCAAACACCTAACAAAAACACATAAAAACATGTAATAAGAACACAATTAAAATAATAAAAATATAATAAAACTTAAGAACAAAACTAAATCAAAAAGATTAAAAGAAGATGAAAACCTAAGATTTTGAACTATAAAAATATGAATTTTTGTAGGTTCATCACTCGTATTTGCAAGATTCTACAGAATTTTGCAGAAGCTCCTCGTGTCATGACGTGACTGAGAGCCATGCCGAGGGGTGAGTGAACCCGAGAGCTCGGCTTTATGGCATGGTAGGGCTGCGCCGAGGCGTGAGTGGTCAAAGAGCTGGGTGTTGCAGCATGGAAGTGCTACACTGAGGCATGACTTCCAAACTTGAACAAAAAGTATTGTGTGTTGTAATAGAGTTCCTTATTGGTGTAGTTTCTTCTTTTATCCTTCTTAATGAGTATTGAGTGCAACATCCATGAAAATATATATTAGACTTGTATATGGTTATGGAAGTTGCCTAATATTAGTTTGGCATGCCTTTTAAGTTTTATGGCTTTCTGAACACGTTTGGTCACTTTGTTGTAACACTATCAGTGAGAAATAACTATTATTAGCTCTGAAAATGGCTTAAACTATTCAGTTAATGGAATTAAATGCAAAGAATTTAGTTCTAAGTCACAAATGCGTGAACTGTGCTACAGTTAAAATCTGTGAACAATCAGAGCTAATTTGGCATTTTTAACAATACTGGTTGTGTGTTATAATACTAGTTTGACTAGCAGCTGACCTAAAAAATGGTGGTTTTGGTGCAACAAAATTGTTTATGAATCTTATGACTTATTTTAAACTTGTTGGCTTTAAGAAAACTGGTCCAGGTGAAATCTAAGTGTTCTAAGCAGATTGGGAGTTATCACATGACCACTTAAGTTACCAAAGTCACTCACGGCAGCCATGATAGTAAGGCTTGAGATGAGATGTTTATATCTCATTTTTCACTCTTTTCTCTCATGTTCTCTCACGATTACATTTTCCAGAGGAGAAGCAAAGGAAAACCAAGCAAAGAAGGAGGAAAAGGAAGAAAGGAAAAGGAAGGGGAAAACTAAGGCTTTATAATCTACACCATATTTGATCCAAGAGGTAGGGATTTTGTGTTCTATACATCTTCTTTTCTTCCATTTTTCACCATTATGCATATTTGCTGCATAATAGGTCATCTTGGATGTTAAAGTTGTTTGGAGTGCTTTTCTTGCTTGGATGAGTTTCTTTAGTTGTTTATGACTTGTTCATGGAATGAGTTTGAGTTAGAAACTTAGAACTTGTCATTTGAACCTTTGAGGTTAAAAGTGAGAAAGTTAGGTTATGATGTGTGATTTGATCCACGAATCCAAAATTTGTGTTGTGAGTTGGTGATTTACGTTCTCTATGTGCTAGTGGATTTGTTAGGAACTTAAAATCACCTAGAAACCATTTTGGAGTGAGTTGATTTTCGTGAGAACCATTAATGGAATAGTACCAGTTCTTCAAAATTCTGTAGAACTTGGGTTCTACTTCTCACGCTACGATGCAAGGTGTTGTATATCGCAGAGTGCGAGGCTCGCTTTTAGTTTTTTAGTAGGCATAGAGCAGTACGCTGCGATGTGGGGGTGTCACTCTAAGGCGTGAGCTCCAGGACTTTTCAAGAATTATGTTCTTAATGTGTTGAGGTTCCCTAAGGGTTGGGATCCCTCTTTTATACCCTTTAAGTGTGTTGAGGCACCTAAGGGAGTATTTCAAGGAGGAAATGACTACTAGTTCATGTGAGGAAAGTTTGAAACCCTAGGAACCAACAGTTTGGGAATGCCGTAGGCTAAAACTTAGACCCTTGATCCATGTGGGATTATTTTTGTTACCGCTTGTGATGCGGTTATGTGATGGGAATAACACATAGAGCGAGTATGTGAGTGTTCCTAAATTGATGGTTGGAAAACCTCGTGGAGGAGCATAGACATGTTTAAGGGCATTGGTTATGATATGTGTAGGAGAGTATCTGATGTGGAGTTGAATATGTGTTAATTATCACATTGCATGTTTACTCACACACTTGTTATTCCCATGTATCTATGAATGTATATGAGATGGTAATAGTACACTCAGTGTTATGTGATGGAATAATCTATTCATTGTTAGGTAGTGATAAATGGCCAAAGCCAAACTACCAGAAAAAAGTACAAGGAACAAAGTTCTTGGGATTAGTCGAGTTTCATGACATTGCATTAACACTATTTTACTTCATTGCATAATCATTGTCTTAGGACATGTTAGACATAAACATACAACATAACAAGCATTGCTTTTGCAAAGTAATTGTATGGGCAGTTACCTTAATCAATGATATTTACAATTGTATGGGCAGTTGTATAATATGGTTGATAGTTTTCTTGTAGTGTGAGTTTAGGAATATGGTTTGCTTGAGAATGCTACACAAGGTTGCTATATGAGTTATTCTCTTGGTATTTAAATAGTGATTCTTATACCTGTTGTGAACTTATTCCTGAGGCTAATTGTTGGTTTATTCTTTGTGAATGGATAAATGCTGGTTTTAAGATATTTATACTGAGAAATTGTGATTTCTCACTTCGATTGTGTTTTTATGTAAATTCAAGTGGAAGTGTATCAAAAGAAAAGAGAAAGACGTTTGAAGACGCGTAGTATAAATGCTCTTTTAGGCTAAACTTGTATATATTTTATATTTGTTTAGTTGTTTAAAGCTATGTATGATAGTATGACCTTCTGAGGCAGTAATGTATATATAACTTTTATTAATGTGGCTCTGCATAATTATTTTGTGTAAATGTTACGAGTTTTGTGTGTTATATGGTATTGAAGTAGCATGATTAGTATTGATTATTCTTTTATATATCAATACAGTGAAATAGCAATATTAGGATGTTATATTTTGGTATAAGAGCAGCTCATCCTGTTGAGTCGGGGTATGGACTAACTATGCTTAGGTATGCTTAGAGTTGGTTGTGCATTTCTTGTCTTTCACGTGGGATGTTTGAGTGAAATTGCATGACTTGCCTGGTATTGTGTGGTGTTTACTACTATTGCACAGTTACATAGTATTGAGACAACATCTCAATATGTGTTGTTTCTGTGTGTACAGGAAACTATGGCACCCAAAATGTGAACTAGAGAAACCTAGATCACACCAGGCGAAAGCACCGATATGGCTGCAGCTATGATGGTAATGGCCAATGCTATAAGGCATCAAACAGAGTAGGCAGTCGCTACCACCAATGCAATGAGAGAGCAAGCAGTAGTAACTGCTAGGATGCTGGAGAGGTTGGGACCTCAACAACCAGTACCACCACCAGTACCACCACCAACACGAGAGGTGCCAGCTGGGAGAAATCAAAATTTGCTTGATATTTCAAAATTCAGAAAGATGAATCCTCCGATGTTCAGGTGTGACTACGATCCAGTGAAAGCTGAAGAGTAGTTAGATGAGATAGAAAAGATCTTTGAGGTCATGGTTTGCTCAGACCAGCAAAGAGTATCCTTCACTTCCTTTATGTTAGGGGGAGAAGCGAAGCAATGGTGGCGAGGTTCCAGAAGACTGCTAGAGGCGGTAGGGACATTGGTTATAAGGGAAGTATTTTAGAACATCTTTTTGGAGAAATATTTTCCTAGGAGTCTACAGGATGACAAAGAGATGGAGTTCTTGGTCTTCAACAAGGGGACATGACAATTGGGAAATATGAGGTGAGATTTCATGAGTTGTCCAAGTTCTCTTCTCAGTTGAAGCTCAATCCAAATGAGAACTAGAAGTGTGTCAAGTTTGAGTTCGGATTGAGGGGAAATGTCAAAAGGGTAGCGAGGCCTTTGGAGATTAGAGATTTTTCATCTTTGGTGAATAAGTGCAGAATTGTGGAGTCTGATAACCTTCAGTTTCAAGCTGAGCGATGATCACAAAATATTCAGAAGAAAAAAAAAGTGGATGATGGATCTGGAAAGGGTGTTTCTAAATCCAGTTACCCACAAGTTAAAGGCGAGCGAGATCAGGTGGAGACTATGGAACCTGAATTCCTAAGTGCAGATGACCACATGGTGACAAATCTTATGCAGTTTGCTATGTGTTCGACCAATCAGGACACCTTGCGAGGAAATGTCCATACAAAGAGGGAGATACACCCAATTCTAGACCACAAGCTCAAGGAAGGGTGTATATTCTGAGGGGGAACGAGGAGGCGCAACCTTTCAACCCTGTGCCAGGTAACTTTTGAATATGAGTTTATGTTTGTTTGAAACCTCAAAATTATTAGTTTAGAGAGACTAAATTTTGGGGACAAAATTCTAAAATAGAGGGAAAAATGTAACACTTGTGAAAAATATGTTAGACTTGTATATGGTTATAAAGGTAGCCTAATATTAGTTTGGTATGCCTTTTAAGTTTTGTGGCTTTCTAAACACGTTTGGCCACTTTGCTGTAATACTATTAGTGAGAAATAACTGTTATTAGCACTGGAAATGGCTTAAACTGCTTAGTTAATGGAATTAAATGTGGAGAATTTAGTTCTAGGTCACAAATGTGTGAACTATGCTACAATTAAAATCTGAGGATAATCAGAGCTAGTTTGGCATTTTTAAGTATACTGGTTGTGTATTTTAATGCTAGTTTGACTAGCAGCTGATATGAAAAATGATGGTTTTGGTGCAACAAGATTTTTTATGAATCTTGTGATTTATTTTAAACTTGTTGGCTTTAAGAAAATTGGTTTTAGTGAAATCTAAGTGCTCTTAGCAAATCGGGAGTTATCACATTACTACTTAAGTGACCAAAGTCACTTACGGCAGCCTTGATATTAAGGCTTGAGATGAGATATTTGTATCTCAGTTTTCACTCTTTTCTCTCATCTTCTCTCACAATTGCAGCTGGCAAAGGAGAGCCAAGAAAAACCAAACAAAGAATGAGGAAGAGGAGGAAAGGAAAAGGAAGAGGAAAGCTACACCATCTTTGATCCAAGAGGTAGGGGTGTTATGTTCCTTACATCTTCTTTTCTTCTATTTTTCACCATTATGCATATGTGATGCATAATAGGTCATGTTGGATGTTAGAGTTGTTTGGAGTGTTTTTCTTGCTTGGATGAGTTTCTTTGGTTGTTTATGACTTGTTCATGGAATGAGTTTGAGTTAGAAATTTGGAACTTGTCATTTGAACAGTTGAGGCTAAAAGTGAGAAAGTTAGGTTATGATGTGTGATTTGATCCAAGAATCCAAAATTTTTGTTGTGAGTTGGGGATTTAAGTTCTTTATATGTTAGTGAACTTGTTAAGAACTTAAAATCACCTAGAAACCATTTTGGAGTGAGTTGATTTTTGTGAGAACCATTAATGGAACAATACCAATTCTACAAAATTCTGTAGATCTTGGTTTCTGCTTCTTATGTCGCAGCACAAGGTGTTGCATGCCGCCGCGTGCGAGGCTCAGTTTCAGTTTTTCAGTTTTTCAGCAAGAAGATAGCAGCACACCGCGGCGTGGGAGTGTCACGCTGAGGCATGAGCTTCAGGACTTTTCAAGAATTATGTTCTTGATGTGTTGAGGTTCCCCAAGGGTTGGGATCCATCTTTTATACCTTTTAAGTGTGTTGAGGCACCTATGGGAGTATTTCAAGGAGGAAATGACTACCTAGTTCATGTCAGGAAAGTGTGAAACCCTAGGCAACCAATGGTTTGGGAATGTTGTAGGCTAACACTTAGACCCTTAATCCATGTGGGATTATTTTTTTTACCGGTTGTGATGCGATTATGTGATGGGAATAGCGCATAGAGCGAGTACGTGAGTGTTCCTAAATTGATGGCTAGAAAACCTCATGGTGGAGGATAGACATGTTTAACAACATTGCTTATGTTCTCGTGTAGGAGAGTATTCGATGTAGCGTTGAATGTGTGTTAATTATCATTTTGCATTTTTTTTCACACACTTGCTATTCCCACGTATCTGTGAATAGTTTATGAGATGGTAATAGTACACTCATTGTTGTGAGATGGAATAGTCCCTTCATTGCCAGGTAGTGATAAATGGCCGGAGCCATACTACCAGAGAAAAGTACAAGGAATGAAGTTCCTAGGAATTATCGAGTTTCATGACAATGCACTAACACTATTTTACTTCATTGCATAATCATTATCTTAGGACATGTTAGACATAAACATACAACATAACAAGAATTGCATTTGCATAGTAATTGTATGGGTAGTTACCTTAATCAATGATATTTACGATTATATGGGCGGTTGTATAATATTGTAGATAGTTTTCTTGTAGTGCGAGTTTAGGAATATGGTTTGTTTGAGAATGCTTCATAGGGTTACTATATGAGTTATTCTTTTGGTACTTAAGTATTGGTTCTTATACCTGTTGTGAACTTATTCCTCATGCTAATTGTTGGTTTATTCTTTGTGAATGGATAAATGCTGGTTTTAAGATACTTATATTAAGATATTGTAATTTCTCACCTCGATTGTGTTTTAATGTAAATCCAGGTGGAAGCGTATCAAAAGGAAAGAGAAAGACGTTTGAATATGCATAGTATAAATACTCTTTTACGTTAAACTTGTATATATTTTATATTTTTTTAGTTGTTTAAAGCTATGTATGACAATATGACCTTCTGAGACAGTGATGTATATATAACTTTTGTTAACGTGGCTCTGCATAATTATTTTCTGTAAATGTTACGGGTTTTGTGTGTTATATGGTATTGAAGTAGCATGACTAGTATTGATTATTCTTTTATATATCGATATAGTGAAATAGCAATATTAGGATGTTATATTTTAGTATCAAAGCAGTTCATCCTATTGAGTTGGGGTATGGACTAACTATGCTTAGGTATGCTTAGAGTTGGTTGTGCATTTCTTGTCTTTCACGTGTGATGTTTAAGTGAAATTGCATGACTTGCCTTATATTGTGTGGTGTTTGCTACTATTACACAGTTACATAGTATTGAGACAACATCTCAATATATGTTGTTTCTGTGTGTACAGGAAACTATGGCACCCAAAAGGTGAACTAGAGAAACCTAGATCACACCAGGTGAAGGCACCAATATGGCCACAGCTATGATGGAAATGGCCAATGCTATAAGGCAGTAAACAGAGCAGGTAGCCGCTACCACCAATGCAATGAGAGAGCAGGAAGTAGTAACTACTAGGATGCTGGAAAGGTTGGGACCTCAGCAACTAGTACCACCACCAGCACAGGAGGTGCCAACTAGGAGAAATTAGAATTATCTTGATATATCAGAATTTAGAAAGATGAATCCTCCGATGTTCAAGGGCGACTACGATCCAGCCAAAGTTGAAGAGTGGTTAGATGAGATAAAAAAGATCTTTGAGGTCATGGTTTGCTCAGATGAGCAAATAGTATCCTTCGATACCTTTATGTTAAGGAGAGAAGCGAAGCAACGGTGGCGAGGTTCCAGAAGACTGCTAGAGGCGGCAGGGATGTTGGTTACATGGGAAGTATTTCAAAACACCTTTATGGAGAAATATTTTCCTAAGAGTCTACAAGTTGATAAAGAGATGGAGTTCCTTGGTCTTCAACAAGGGGACATGACAGTTGGGCAACATGAGGTGAAATTTCATGAGTTGTCCAAGTTCTCTTCTCAGTTGAAGCTCAATCCGAATAAAAATTGGAAGTGTGTCAAGTTTGAGTCTAGATTGAAGGGAAATGTTAAAAGGGCAGTGAGGCCTTTGGAGATTAGAGATTTCCCATCTTTGGTGAATAAGTGCAGAATTGTAGAGTCTGATAACCTCCAGTTTCAAGCTGAGCGAAGATCACAAAATCTTCAGAAGAAGAAAAAGGCAAATAATGGATTTAGAAAGGGTGTTTCTAAATCCAGTCACCCGTAAGTTAAAGGTGAGCAAGATCAGGTGAAGACTGTGGAGCCTGAATGTCCTAAGTGCAGAACACCACATGGTGACAAACCCTGTGCGGTTTACTATGTGTGCAATTAATCGGGACACTTTGCGAGGAAATGTCCACGCAAACAGGGAGATACAGCTAGTTCTAGACCACAAGCTCAAGGAAGGGCGTATATTTTGAGGGGGAACGAGGAGGCTCAACCTTCCGACCCTGTGCCAAGTAACTTTTGAATATGAGTTTATGTTTGTTTGAGACCTCAGAATTGTTAGTTTAAAGAGACTAAATATTGGGGACAAAATTCTAAAACAGAGGAGAGAAATGTAACTCCTTTGAAAAATATGTTAGACTTGTATATGGTTACAGAGGTAGCCTAATATTAGTTTGGCATGCCTTTTAAGTTTTGTGGCTTATTGAAAATGTTTGGTCACTTTGTTGTAACGCTATTAGTGAGAAATAGTTGTTATTAGCTCTAGAAATGGCTTAAACTGCTCAATTAATGGAATTAAATGCGAAGAATTTAGTTATAGGTCACAAATGTGTTAACTATGCTACAGTTAAAATTTGAGGATAATCAGAGCTAGTTTGATATTTTTAAGCATACTAGTTGTGTGTTTTAATTCCAGTTTGACTAGCAACTGATATGGAAAACGGTGGTTATGGTGCAACAAGATTTTTTATGAATCCTGTGATTTATTTTAAACTTGTTGACTTTAAGAAAACTGGTTTTGGTAAAATCTAAGTGTTTTTAGCATATCAGGAGTTATCACAAGGCCA